>JABXWE010056163.1:0-10080 GCA_014611495.1 Limonius californicus | reverse complement strand
TAATAGACACTATGAGAACTGGTCAACAATAGTTATTTAATCCAAATGCAAAAGTTTTTGTAGATCCTAATACAATAAGGGTCCTAATTTATGGAAATGCCAAATTTGGTCTTCAAGATCTTAGTATCACACTAATAATTTAAGGAGACCCTAATAGAGTAATTCTTCAAGAGCAGTTTGTCAAGATTCTGATACTTGAAGATCAATCAACAGTGATTTTACAAGATCCCTAATTCAAATAGAATTAATCAATCAATAGAAACAATCGTTTTACGACAAGTTTGTAGGATCTTATTTAATACTGTTCCACAAGATACTAACAGATTAATCGATCCTAATAGAATTGTCAGTTTCTTTTTCACGACTGATCTTTTGTTTATTATGTTAATAACATAATCGAAAAACTTGTCAACTTCCACTTTTTATGATCTTCAGAGGAAAATTATGAAAACAGAATTTCTCAAGATCATCTCAAGAATCTGTCAATAGTAATTTCTCAGGTTTTTGACTAAACGAACTAGTTGATAGTAATTTTTCAAGATTCCAAGGAAGCATTTCTTGAAATCCTATTAGAATTATTAGGCAAGAGCAGTGATAGAATTATGCTGTCAGCAGCAATTCCGCTACATGACTGAAGCTGCCGAAATTCATTTTACAAAATAATAAATTACTTAGTAAAGCTTCCTGAGTAACAATTTCCTATATTTTTAATGACAGGATTTGTACGCATACCTTCTCCACATCCTGGTCAGATAATCTGTCACCGGTATTTTAAAAATAAGAATGCATAACATCCGGTATCCATAGATAATTGTAATTTCTCATGATCCTACTAGTAACATACAACAGCAGCTGTTACTGTCAATATTATAAAAGAAGTCGCCAAAACCCACTTTCGGGGTTCCAGCAGGACAACTACTTGATAGCAGTTTCTCGATATCCTAATGGAATACTTTACCAACAATACATATCTCAAGATACTGATGCCGGAGTTTGATAAATACGCTTTCTCAACATCTTGATTGAAGAATTTTTCAGCAGAAGAGACATTGAAGGAAGAATTGGCACATTTCTTCTATTTTAGAGAAATCTGCTTAAATATTTGATTAAGAATAATTCGTCATGATACTAATAGAAGGAATTTAAACATCAATTTTTCAAAATTCAATAAATGTTTGACTTAGCAACATATTCTTAAGATCGCAATAAAATAGCTTTGCTAATGTAATATCTCAAGACGTTAATTTTGGCTTCAATCTGCCAACAATAATTACTAAAATGTTTCAGGGCTGAATCGATACTACAAGAGAATAATTAGTCGATAATACATTTTCGATCTCTTCATTGAATGCTCTTGCAACAGCAATTTCTCAATCTTCTATTTCTATTCAGTGTATTTCTAAATAATGACAACAGCAACTACCAGCAGATACCAAGCAAAGGATTTGCCTATACCATTGGTGGTAAGCGTAACACAATAATTACCAAAATAAAATATTTCACAATATTATAATATGTCAATATTGCTTTCTCAAGATTCTAACAGTAGACGTACTTAACAGCAGCTCTTCACGCTGCTTATCAAAATTCACTGCTCATTACTCTAATAAATTACAAGTAAAATGTAATGCCCAGAGATCTTTGCAACAGAAATATCTTTCTTAAGATTCTCTTAGAAGAATCATTCGGCAAACATTCTAATTGAATTATCTGTTTACAGTAATTTCTCAAGATCGTAACGGAAGAATCTGTCACAATTCATTCACGTTATTATAACGAAGCGACTAGTCAATAGCAAATTCTTGAAATGTTAAAAGTGTAATCTGTCAACAGCAATTTCTCAATATTTTAGTAGAAGGATTTACCATGTTTAATTATATAATAAACAATAACTTTTTAAGTGTGTAATATAACAAATTTCAATATTCGTGTTTGATGATCTTAATAAATTAATTAACAGTCAGTAATTTCGTAGGGATTTGAATGGAATAATTTCTTATCAATCATATCTTAATATTTTAATGGAAGAATGAGCTAATAATAGGTTTTTACAATCTCAAGATTACTATTTTAAACAGCTAATTTTTAGTCATATAAAAATTAGTGAGTAGCAACAGGATCTGGTAGCTATTTTTCAAGGCAAATTCAAGGGAGCAATAAAATGAAAGACAAAGATGTTTCAGGAGAAGAAGTGAGAGAGTTAGAAGCCAATATGTCCAAGAAATATCACGTTTCGGGAAGAGACAAGTAAATAAGATGTAATAAGTCGGCCTACCAAGGTTTAACCCATTTTCTTCTCCGTAAAAGTAAAAACTAGGAATTTATCTTTGGCTTGGCATAAAATTTATGTTAAGATAACGCAGAGCAGAAGAGTTGAGGATGTTATTCGAAAAACAGATTGTCAAAGGACATTTTAATTCGGTTTTGTGTAAAAAAGAAGAAAATTTATCTGCGAGGCGTGAGAGAGCGAGAGTGTTTAAAGAATAAAAATGGTGTAAACGTACAAAAAGAAGTGGCATAATCTCGAGTCAAGCTTGGTTTTTAGTGCGGTGAATTGACAAATCAGAGTCTCGCCTAAAAAGGCCATCGTGACGCTCTCTGAATAACAAACGACGCCCGTCTCGGCGCCAACCACTAGACAGTCGTACTCAAGAATCGTGTACTTTTCACTCCGTTAAAGTCAGAAAGCGGATTTTCGAGTAATAAATATTCCTAGTTTCCAGAACGCAACCCCGCACAGAAAAAATCTCCGTGTAAAGCGACAGACCGTTCTTTTACCCGCGTCCTCTATTTGTAACATGTCGAATTGAAATTCCTTTCTTTTAAACCGCCCCGCAACACCGTTTCGCACATGAGGATAATGGAATTTTAAATTGCTAAATACTTCCAAATACCGCATTAATTAAAATAGTTTTTCATTAAAATGTTAGTTTTTGGGAAAACAGCGTGCACACCGGGAAGTTTTTACGCATTCTGCATAAATTCGCTATTCCAAGTTAACAAAGCTTGCTTTAAAGAAACTCAAACATTTGTTAATGCCGCTCTGTTAGATTTAAATATAGTGACAAAAAACTAACGGGAAAACAAAGCAAAATTACAATGATGTAATTATTACAATTTTCCAAGAATATTAAACATCCGCAGTGGATATTATATTGATAGCTATTTAGGTTCAATTATATTGTAAAATATTGAATAAATGAACTGACCAACTGTTCAAGATAAACACGGTTAAAGTTTTGTTTCAAGCACGTAGATATTTGAAGTGTGATGGTCAGGCCTACACCAAGATCGTTTGAACTTATTTTTATTGCACATACCTTACGCATGCTACAATAATCATAAAAGGCCCTGCTATTTTATGTATTTCTTACATTTTACATGTTTTATATAAAGGAAAATGTGTATAACATTTCATCCACATATTCTCAAATCACTAAATCAGTGCAGATACATTGTAAATAAAATTTACTCACATTATTTTGTATAAGTGGGCCCTAAATATGTTTTTGGTTTGATATATTTCTTCCAATATCATAACACCTTTCGGGAGAAACGAGGGTAACTACATCAAACCGTCTAAGTTCTAGTTGTAGTTGTGGCAAGAGGATTCTTGTTTCAAATGTTATAATTTGTAAGTAATTAAGAAAAACTACACTCGTAAACTGCATTCAAATAATTTTTAGTTTTAGCTCTACTAAAAAAACACAAAAAACGCTTTAAGCCCCAACTGCCATCACATTTATGAACAATTTTAATTTAACTAATTTGAAATCGCATTAAAAATAATCCGTATTCGTTAGCAGCACCGTCACTGCATTACAAACAAAGAATATTAATAATGCTGACTGTATTTGTAAACTCAAACATAATCCTAAAACATTGTAGCTTTGACTGTTTAAATAGCAGAATTGTTGAGTTCCAACAATTTTAATAAGCATATTTATGTCAATCTCAAAGTCAGTACTTAAAACAAAAGTTGCATTACAGACCGCAAACGTTCGATTATACTTAAAAATTTTCTTCCCAATCAACTTGTTCAGTTTATCATAGTTTCATGTTCATCAGTTTGGTGGAAACCTTACTTCTAGTATTATTACTTGCTCCATTCGCCAACAATCGTGGAAATAAACAAAATCGAAGCAATTCTTGCAACTTCTAAGTGCAGTATTTATAATATTATTATAAATTAAAAGCCAGCGAATTAACGTTTATGTAGCCATGGATATCTCGAATAGTATGTCTACCTACAGCTTCCATTATTTGGATTTCCCTATTACTAAAACTTCCATCATTTAATGTCCTGCTTAAGCAGGACGTGCACATTATGCAGACATAAATATTTGCATTTAGGAAAACGCAAGTGCATTCAACTGGGGGTCCACTATAGTGTAGTTTATTACCCACGGAGGAAATGTGCTCATAAAGTATTCCTTTATATATTTTATATATATTTAGCTTTTAATAGGCCTCTTAGGCCCTTAGCTTTGTTCCATTTTTTTTCTTCTTAGCTTTCTTCATAACTTCTTCCCACTATTCTTCTAATCGTTTTCCTTTCTCATCCATTAATCTTCCTTGTGTAATCTTGTTTAATACTCAAAGCATCCATATAGTACTGTTCATCTCTCAGTATTGCCTTGTGGATTCTTATCTTTGTACTTCTTGAGAGCTGTTTCGCTTTTATTAAGTGATTTAATAGCTGTAGCACATCTGTGTGTTTTACTTAGTGTTGCGCTAATCTGTTCTCCTTCTTCACCTTTGCTTGCTGTTTTTGGTCCGGAATAAATACATCAACTTCTTCAGATTTTATTTTTCCCAGTTACGCAACCAGTTCTAATCCTGTGTTGGTATCTTGACCTTCTCCTATTCTCGTCGTTCTGCTCACTGGTTTTCTTTTTGGTTTAATTGTAATCCTTTCTACTATTTTTTTCGTTGTTTCATTCAGCCTACCGCTTGATGGCTTTTGTACATTATAAGTTCCGCTCTATTCAAATGATAGTTTTATCCAATATCATGTTAAATAACAGTGTTGAGAGAGACTTTCCTTACCTTAGTCCTATTCTTATTACAAAGTTTTCTAATTTTCTCTTTTAACCCTTCTGGCACTCGTCGTTTTCTTTTGTGCCATGTTCAGTCATCTTACTAGCTCCCATTATTTATATCAGTTTAGATCTTTTAACCGACGCATACACCTTTTTCAAGTCTATGAGCAGTAGGAACAAAAAAGGAAAATCAATGTAGGTTCACTGCCACAAGGGGGAGGGCCGCTATAGGTATCAGTCGGGTTCCGCACCGGAACCCTAAGCCCTTCTTCAGCCAGTAACAGGTATGTAGGGATAGGAAACATCTGGAAAATTGGATAATGGAATTTTGGCATTTCGTGGATGATACTGTTCCAGCATTTACATGTATGACCCAAGAAAACCACGAAAAACCTAAGTGAGAACCCAGGGGTTCGACCCCAAGACCTCCCGAATGAAAGGTAAGCGCTCTACTGCTGAGCCACCTTCCTCGGTAAGTATGCACAGTAACCCAACTGGGATTTTATACTCGCAGTTGGTTGTTAGTATTTTTTTTAACATGAAGGTTTGATCGATTATTCCGCTCCCTTTCTTGAATCCTGTTTAAATGTGTTCTACATGTGGCTTTATTGTTGTTTCTAACCTAACTCTAACTGGTGTCGCTACCATCTTATAGACCACATCTAGCAGGAATATCCATTTATAGCTGTGGTACTCTTCTTCGTCTCCATATTTCAAGGGAATTATTACGCCTTTTCTATAGCTTCTTAGCATTTTTATGCTTTCATGATTATCAGAATTAATTCATATATTTTGTGTCTCAGAAAGTCGCCGCCATATTTTATGTTCGTTATTGATATTTTAGTTTCTTCTGGATTTTTGCAGTTTATTAGTTGCTTTATGATTTTTTTTTAATTCTTCCATTGTAAGTTCTGTGACTTAGTTATCTACCGCAGTTCTTAATAGTTGCTTTTTTTCTTCTTCTATGTCTTAATTTAACATTTCGCAGAAATTTCTTCTTTTTTTTTTTCGCTTATTTTTTCTTCATCGCCATTCTGCAATCTTTATCTATGTTTAATGTCTGATTATTATTTTATTTTCCTTACTTACTTTCCGTATATCTCTTTTTTGTCATAGTCCTCTGGTTCATTAACCTTCTTGTTGTATCTGGCTCTGTTCTTCTGTCTGTTTTGTATTTTTAACTTCCGCAGTTTGATATTTATATGGCTGTTTCCTTCTACTTGTATTTGCAACGTTTTGATCCTAAGCTTATTTCTTATCTGTCGTTGTTACACATTCTTCGTCTCATCATTTTTATCTTCTGGTAGTCGTTAGGTGGTATCACTTTTTCTGTTGCGTTCTGTATAATTAGCTGTATTTTATTCCATTGTTTGTCTATGTTTTAAGGTACGTCCTGTTGTTTTCCGCAATACCCTTGTGTTATTTTTTTTCGTATCTTTTTTGCGTTACTTCTTTTGATAACTCTACCATATTGAAATCTTTCTTCCTTTTCTGTGTTCCTTTTCCTTTGGATATTGCTCTATTTTCACATCTATTCTTAAGTTTATGTCTGCTTCTCTACATGACTACATTTTTTATTATTTTCTGATACTGTTTGTCTACGAGCACATGATCTATTTGATTTGTATATTTTCCATTTGGGGCTACCCAAGCCCCTTTATATATGTTTTTCCTTGTAAAATAGGAACTCATTATTGACATTTCTCTTTCTTCTGCAATACTATTACTTTTCCGTTGATAATACTTTCTTCCTTCTTCAGCTATCTGTTTATATATTGGTTTTCTCTCTCATGTTCCCCTATGTATTTTAATTTGAAAATTTAACTATCACAACATTACTATAGTAGCTTGAGTAAATAGTTTTGTGTCTCACTTTCATCTCATACAACATAAATATGATTTTAGATAATGTATTTATAATGTAAGCATTTGTAAAAGCTTGGAATATTCATGAGTTGATTTGTAAATAAGATAAACAATCCTTAAATTATTCAAAATATCAAAGCCGCTTTCCTTGTTAAACAAACCTTGTACCAGAATAATAACAAACGGCTAGTTAAATTTCTAATCTAAATCCAGTTTGTTTTTATAGTAATTGATATGAAGGATATAAATTAATTTTAATATCTACAGGATGTAATCAAAATGTTTACGTTGTTAGACATAAATTAAGATATATAGTAACCAGTTGCACAAACATATACAAGAAAAAGTAATATCAAAATATCAAGAGTAACGGTTTGATTGGCATTGATAAACCAGAATACATAAAATATTGAAGAAATTACTTGATGTCATGCAAAACAATATCACTGCTATGAATCGAAATGTAATTTAAGGAATTTATCAATGCTAAACACTAATAATGCAATACCCATTTTTCCTGATTGACAGTAATCGATTTCATTACAGTACATTATTGTGGGTTTGAATGTAAAGACATTTTTTAATAGCAAACTGTAATAAGTTGTAAACGTCTCATTTACTTCAAACGCCAGCTAATAAAAAACCCATTGAAGTGCCAACAGCTTAATTGTCCGGGTTGTCATTTTGATAACCACAAGTCTTCGACAACCGCCTATTTTGGCGATTTAAACACAGCTTTTAAGTTGTTCACCGAAAGGCGGCGCCATTCCCTAATATTAATAGAAATCGTAACTCGAATTCACGTGCTTGATTCAACTATAACTTGTAGCAATTATAGAAAATTCCCCGATCGCGTGCTTAAGTTTGTAATTATAATTAAAACAGTCAAAGCGTTTAAGTTGTGAAATTTGAAATTAATTTCACGGCTTTTTTTCCCCCTACACTGGTCTGTCGTCAGAGGCGATTATTTAAACGCGAGTTGTTATTAATAAGGAGTTAACTAATTTCCTGGCACTTTTTTATGTGTTTGTTATTAAAAGTTGTAAAATTAATTTCAGATTTAAACCAGCATGTCTCTTCAGGGGAAGCTACAAAAAACTGAAGCACATCACGCTGTCGAAAGTGCTAACTACACTATAGAAATAAATAAGTAATCAGTATGCTTAAGCTTACTTGCTTTGCAAAAGCGAAACACAAATTGCTTCCATGGCAGCACAGGAATGGCTTAACAAATTTCTTCAAATTTAAATAAGGTGTTAACTTCTAATTTACATGCGAAATTAACATGAAGCCAATTTTTCTATAAGCAAATTTATTTAAATCACCGCGAATGTTGGCAGAAAAGCGGCGGCTGCTGGCAAACCATTAAAATACAAGGATTCTGCCTATAAAATCTGAAAAATTGGCCAAAGAACAAAGTAATCTAGTTGTAGCCAGACCGTGAGATCCTAATCAACGATAATAATTTTTAGATGAGATGTCAAGCCGTCAAATTATAAAAATAACTCGATCCTGCACGGCATTTTCAGTAGGTTCGTTAAAATAACTGCGCTATGGTATCGAATGCCTTTGCGCAATAAAGCGCCGCCGTTTAAACTACGATCGCGTAAATTTCGCGCTTTACATGATAAAATAATGATTTATTTTACAAACGTGTATGGTGTCCGCTTTAATTGTGCGCTTGAGAAAATAAAACTGATATCCGTCCGTTAAGTTACAGCTTTCTTGGCAAACATGAACTGTTTCCGGAAGCAATGATATTGGGGAAGTAATTCGAGACAAAGAAACCGGAAAATTACTTAAAATAATATGAAACTAAATTCATATTAAGTTGAAGTCTAGGATTAAAATTGAAATTAGAGTGGAGTTTGGTTAATTTAAGGCTACATTAAGTTAGCTTAGTTTAAGATTGAATTGGATATAGTTGAATTATAACGTCAGAAACCCCCCAAAGCCTGTCCTAAGCCAGGTTTTGAAAGGGTGAAGAGGAGGAGTAAGAACCTCGTTAAGAAGCTAGGGTTCCGCTGGCCTGACTGATACTCTGTTAGGGCCCCTGCCTAGGATTACATGGCAAAAACCAGTCAACGGTTCCGAAAAAGAGGATGACTATTCCACGATTCCACTAAGGAGGAAACAGATTCAGCTCCCAAGTCCAGAAGCACTATCGATTTGGTGGAAGCTAAACACGAAGATAAATATTCGGATCCTTCAGGTTGTGGCGATGGGCCAATACCTAGTCTCTTATAAAATCTGAAGAAAGCCCATTAATGGCAAGTGAGAGGTTACCAAAAGAAAATAATCAACTGAATTCCTAGAGAATGAATAAAAACAATAGGACGGCCTCGTAAGAGATGGAGAGAAACCATAAGCAGTCAAATGACAGAATGGAACATAGAAGGAGAAGAATAAGCTGATTGAGAACAGTGGAATTAATTTTTGGGCGCCAAAAACCTAGAGATGGTTAAGAAAAATCGGTTACAGAGAGGAGAGAGATTAATTTTAGTATTACATAGTTAGGGTGAAGTTAAGTTAGGTCGCAGACAGTTAAACCAGTTCGGCTTAAGTTAATATGGGGCAGTAAATCAGTTATATTATGATATTTCCCTGACTATTAATCATTAAGGGTGAGTAAACATCAGTGAAAAATCATAGGAAAAGCTCTGATGGGGCAAAGTTCGTGGTAAACAGCTTAAAAATAAACAGTTTACGCTAACATTAGCTTAGATTAACTCGAGTAAATTTAAGGTTGTGTTATATTAAAATTAGACTATATCCGATTAGGTTAAATTAGAATAGAACCTAATTCCTTATAGGTAATTAACAGGCGATTAGGCTACAATGAGAAGAAGTTAAATTGCAGTTAGATACATTTATGGTGCAATTATATTGGGTTACCTTAAGCTAGTGAGGTGAAAATCAGTTTGGCTTAGGTTAAAGTGGCATATTAAATCAGTTAAGCTGCATAACAGTTGTGCGGTCTTCTGATAATTAAGTATAATTGCTAGAAAAAAGATCACTGGAAAAAGTCAATGAAAATAGAAACCACCGGTAAACTTACTGGGAAGTTCCTACCAAATATTAACCAGCAAATAGAAAGCTAAATTTACATTAGGTGACTACGTATTAGATTAGAATACAGATCGAGTAATTCTACACCAGTTTAATTTAAAAT
>JABXWE010056157.1:0-11273 GCA_014611495.1 Limonius californicus | reverse complement strand
AGCCCTCGTGCTCTATTAACAGGTATATCTACTAAAGTCACGTTGCTCTTAGTCTGCGTGCACATCACCTATTACTTGTTATTTAGTACTGATAGTGCCAATTCTAAAAAAACTAAAAACTCGGTTTTTTTTTTGATAAATTATGGAGTAAAATCATGTTTATTTGTAAGGTATTTGTAACGTAGTTGTAACAGTTATGATTTTGATTTTTAATATTTGATAGTTTCTGTGTAAAATTCGAAACTACATAAAAACTAGCGATTTTGTTTCATTCGCGTGTTTTTGTATGTCGTGTTTTGCGTGTTGTGTGACATACAGTTTAAGATTTTTGGTTGCATACTTTCACTTTCCGCTGTATAAACGTAGTAGCGTGTGACATCACCAAATAACTAATGACGTGCACGCAGACTAAGGGCAACCTGAGTTTACCTGTGGAAGCCTAATGTACTGAAAATGTACAGTCGGATGGTGTTTTTATTTAAAAGTATAAGTTTTCAAAAATCAAAAATAAAAGTTGTTTTCAGCATTAAAAAGTTGATAAGTATACTGTAAATATGCAGTTATTTTGAAGTATGAGAAAGTGCAACAAAGTATTTCACCCATATTTACAAAGTACTTTACTACATACACAGCAGACACTTGATTATGTGAAATAATTAAAACAAAAAGTGCTCATAAAAATATATTTGTTCATAAAATTCTAATTATTCACTACAATGGAATGGTCATATAAGACAGTTTGACATAACTAAGTGCCTACTGGAAACAACAAATTTTCATTAACAAATCTTTTTACATAAAATCAGGGCAACTTCTGTATAATATATCTGAAAAATCTCATAGTGTTAGTGTTAATCAAAAATGTTGATGCAGAATAGCAATTAATAATATTCAAGTTTTGAAACAAATTCAATAATAGAGTAAGTGGTATGTCAAAATTGTATTATTGTTTTTTTTTAAATTTAAGGAATTAATGAGTGTGTTTCTTTAATTACTTATGTGGTTTTGTAATGAATAATTAATTTATTATAAGTTTATGGCAACAACAGATTTCAGTTTTAAAATTTACCAGGAAAGTTAGAAATGTTTAAAAGGAAAATTCCAGTTCAATAAACAATGATATATAGTAAGTGCTTCCTTTTAATATCTTAAAAGGTTATTAATTTAATCTGACTAAGTAACTTCTTCAGGGTGAGATTCATGATTCTGTTGCCAAAAAAGGAATAGTCCAGCCCCCTATTAAAACCAGTGGCTTTCAAATAATAGTTTCTATGAGTGATTATATGATAGTACTTTCAAAAATTGAAAACTTTACCTATTATTTAATTATTCTTGTGGATAGAATACTGGTGTTTCGTTTGAATATTTAAGACTTTGCTTTTAAGTTATTTACGAAATACTAGTTTTTTTTAAATTTGAATACATTAAATGTAATTGAAGTATTTTTATTAAAACATTTTCACAAAATTAAATATTAAAAATGTAAATATACATAAATGTCAAACATATTCAACCACTTTAACAGTTTCAACTTCTTTACCATTCAATACGTGTACAACATAAAACAATCTGTTTTAAGGTTTGGCAATTAATGATAGCTTTTGTATTGATATCAGTTTCAACATACCAATTGCTCACCAATGAATATGTTTCAAAAATCTTTATCAAGTTTTTTAAGGTCCAAACGGAAATTTTCAACCATTTTTTGGGATCACAGTATCTTTTCTTAACGCAGGCAAATCAAAAATAAACGAGTTTAAGAAACCTTCGTTACAAAAATATACTGTACTTACTGTTGGAGGTTGTGGGCTTTTAGCTTTCTTGATAAGGGGTTCATCTTCAGATGAACTGGCGTTATCATCATGATGCTCACTTTCTTCTGAACTATCCCTATCACGTTTACGAGTACCCTTTTTCGACGCTGGTGTTTTATCTGCTTCTGCTGCCGGTTTACGTCCTCTCGACCTGGGAGCTGTCTTGCCTTTGGCTTTGTTGTTGATTACCTTTTTACTTTTTTTACGCTTCCTTGGTTCATCCTAGAATATTAAATATATAGGTATATTCAAATCATATACAAGAATATAAATTTATCTATTGAAGGATATGCAGGGCATAAACACAATATTAACTGAAATAAAATCTTTTTGTATGCCTGAAAGTCACTTGTAACTGTGCAACATGGGAATTTTAAATATGTTGCTAGTGTCTTACATGCAACAAGTTAGAAAATAATTGTGTAAATAATAAAAATATTTAATATTTTATATTTATTCAGGACTTAGCTTACATGAAACATGTTCTTTGATAATCTGTGCATGCAAATACTAATAGCTCTGTTGCCTGAACATCTATCTTGCAAAGATTCAAGCAAGATTTTTATAAATATTTTATTTAGTGGTTAAATTTACATAAACGATTTGCTTTTAAAAAATTTAGTTTCTTAAGTTTCACCTACACTATATTAAATATTCAAATGACAATGCCACTTAAAACAAGCTGCTTAGTTAGCTACACCAAGTCTATGACATAGTACCACAGTTCAAATATTATATGAAATAATATGGTGTTAATTGTTTTCAAGGTAGGTGAAATTAAAAAAAACCTAAATTTTCTTGAAGTATGTATAGTCGCACTCCCATACAGTGAACCCCCGTTTTGTGATTCTTCCTATATAATATTTTCTTGCGAGGGTCTTGACCTTCACACTCAATTACATGTATATTATGAAGTAAAGCCTTCATACTGTGATGATTTTCTTTCATGCTTTTACAGTATTACTTAGATATACAGGTAAAATTTTGATCAGATTATGAAATACTATTTTTAATTTGTGTTTTCCAATAATTTTTATGTTATTTATGAAGTATAAAGGTTAATTATTAAGTGGATTATAAACTGTTCCACAAATTTCACAGTAGTTGTACCTTTGTACAGCGAATGTACAAGAATCGTATGATGCAATAGAATAATCTTTGGATTTCACATCCCATAATGTGCAGTTCATCTACCATTGTACATGCATTTGTAAGTTGCTATTCTGGTGTTGAACTATGAGGTTCTCTACAAATGGAAAAAGGAATATGTTTGGAAAACTACTGAAGACAAGCTACAGGTATTGGAAGATGTCGGGAAAGGTGTCGCCGCAAAATTTGGTACTGCTGCCAACAATATATCGGTATTAAAACAGAACAAAGAACTTGATTCGGGTTGAAAACAAATTAGGTTGTGTTATTCAGTTTTATAATTAATATATCGCTTAAAATGTTTCCGACTGTCAAATATGAAATTTTATATTTAAACATTAATTCTATATTGAAATGTTTCTATATACATAGTGATTTTTTTGTTGAGTATTTTCCAACATCACTATATGCGAGTTCAACTGTAGTTTTATGTAAAGTATAACCACCATCACATTAAATATAAAAATATTTATTAGCATTCAGATTCTTCAACTGCAAGACAGATATCCGAGTAATTGAGCTATTAGTCATGCTGTCTGCAAACTAATAAGTTTAAATAAATTTAAAATTCTTTATTATTTTCCATAAAAACAGCATTGCTGAAGAGTTATAGTTACTCTTCTTATCAATCTCTTAACATATTGCATGCACTATTAACAAATTTTGCAACATATGTAAAATTGCATTGAATTTCTGGTTCTTAATTACATTTTTTTAAATTTTCTTTGAGAGCACGAAAACAGATTGAATTGCCTGGATGACTATTATTTAAGGCACACATTATATTTAATAATCTACCAAATTTGTCAGATTATTAGTTTTTAAATGTTAGAATTAGAGTTTAATATTAGATGTTCAACTAAAAATATTTTCTTACTAAATAATTATTTTAACAACAAATTTGTCCCTACTTGACCATTTAACTAATTATTAATAGTAAACCTATTGTGGCTCCCTTGCAAAAACAGGAATTTTTCTACTTGCAAAACTGATCAAGCAGATGTAATATTAAACAGTTTTTTAGTGGAGTTTTATAAGCCATATGCATACGACATACTTATATTTATCACATATTATATCCCCACTATGTTTCGACTAAGAATTAAATGAAATGCATTATCTACAGTCTTCAACAGACAATTTTATATGTTACATAAGGAAAATATTTAAAAAATATATATATTTACTTACTTAAGATGTATTATTTTATTACCAGAGCAACAACAACTTTTTTCAGTGTCTTTCTGGCAAAGTGGATACAGTATTTTGACGGAAATAAACCATTTTCTATTTATTTCATTTTTACATCAGTTCTAGAAATAGTAATAGAAAGAACACAACTTGTCCAATGAACTGTACATTTTAAATAGGGAAGTAATTAAAGTTGTACCAATTTCCTTGTAATCTGGTATCAATAACAGCTACTACTAATAATGATAAAACAATTTGCAACCTTAGCAAAAGTATTTTGTTTACATACATTTAGCTCAAAATTTAAGCAATATCTAATCATTATGGAATCTGCATGTACTTGGTCACCTCCATTTGGATAAAAAAAAAAACTATCTTACATGTTTAGTTGAGAAAATACCTGCTTTGGGTAATTATATTTTACATAGCTATGGAGTCTAACATTTTTTCCTTATATGTCTGTAATTTTCATCAGGTAAAATTTAAGGCTCCTATAAGGTAGGGGTCTTTAGTATTACAAAGGCTTCCACTACGCGATTGACTAAAATTATCCAATACATTTGATAGATCGTTAGCTAAAAAACCAACTAACTAAAATAGGTTTTATGCAAGGAACTTACATCGCTGTCTTCAGAAAATGGACTGTCTACCTCGCTGCCATCATCTTCATCTTCCTCATCAGATTCAGCTGCCGCCTTTTTGCGCCCAACTCTCTTCCGCTTAACAACACGGGGTCTGCTCTCACTCGCATCTGATGGGTGAAATTCTTCATCGCTTTCGCTTGTGCTGTCATCTTTTAGATTAGTACGTTTACCTTTACCACGGCCTCCTCGGGATGCACGTCGCTCATCACTTGAATATGAATCATCGTGTGATGAATAACCTGAAAATATATTACAATTTCACTATTTAGTTTTAAATTTGTAAACTTCTTGTGATGTGTGTGTGTTAATAAAGTTTATTTATTAATACTACATATATATGTATAATGTGCATACATTTTGTTTTTCTTTTGTACTTTGCCTTGTGTTGACCTGGCAATTATAGTTTCATTGTTTCTAAATATTATACACACCAAGATTGAATATGATAATGAATTATAAAGGGGGACTCTCCTAAGTTGAATCACTTTGATATCTATGCCTAATTTAGCTATTTAGCATAATGTTTTGTGTTTATACATCAACAAAAACATGTATAGCATGCATTACCGAGCTGATAGCAAACCATAAAAAAGAATATCTCGGGTATTTGAGATACAAAAAAGTATGTTTGGGTAGACTGTAAGTAGGCAGTAGCATCTATGTACATGCATAATAAAAAATATTTTTTGGCTTTTCCAAGATTATCAATTTTTAGAAACTGCAAATTAAATCAACTTCAAAATTTAATTTTTTTTTTGTGTCGGCGAGTTCTTGAAATATTGTTCTATAATAAATTTTTATAAAGTCAGCTTCCTAAAAAGGGGGCCCAAAGCGTTTAAAAAACATGGTGATTTTGATTGGCCAGTTCAAATTAGTGCCTAAAGTGACGTCACAACAAAAACTTAAATGTAAGTATTTATATCGACAAACCATTATATTCGTTTCTGTTTGCCATGGGGTTTAGGACCATCTACCTAAAAGATGGAAAGCAAATGCAGCCAATGTAAAAGACAATACATATAATAAATAGCAACAAGAGTCTTGGCATTGTTCTGTTTGTAAGAAAACTAGATAAATCTTAACATTAGGGTAGTGTGCATTACATTCTCAAAGGATAATAGGGTGAAAAAATATAACTAAATTAAGTCCACATACAATGCAAACGTAGATTGATTTTACTGTATTTTGGCGCTACTTTTGGCAATTTTTTATCACAAGTTTACAGGAGTTTTTCAATAATTTTTTCACCTTATTTCAAACTTGGATATGATAAAACAACCGCAAGTGGATAGGTCATCTATTAATATAACTAGTGACAATAAATCAAAAATAAATCTACTTGAAACTACCATCTTCCCAGACTCCCAGACTTTAAAATGAGATATTTTGTGTATAAAGTTAGTTTATATCAACTCGCATCGCTTACTATCATTAAGACGTTAATTTTTCCAGTTAAAACATTTTAAAAATAATTTACGGAGGCTTATTCACACACTGCCACTATTATATGTAATAATGAGATAACATACCAAGGATCAAATCTGAGTAACAGTTACCGCGCCAGTCCATCATGTCAAAGCCTCATTTTGATTCACAGAGTAATTTTTATATTATATTTTATGTTAAACAAGTGAAGTGAAGGTGAAATAGTTTACTCTGAAAATAAATCCATTTTTGGGTCCTTTCGTGTGTACTATTTTACCAGTTTGACACGTGGCGGTGGACGAAGATAAGCGGAAACAATTGAGATATAAAGTAACTCGGCGGATAATAAGGTTAATCTAACATTTAATAAAATACATTGTAACCTACCCTACACCGAAAGGTAAATGGGGTTAAGATTATATATATATATATATACATTGTAACCTTACTTTGCGAGCAATAGATAAGAGAAGTGCGTCCTCTAAATTTAAACAGCTGTAAACAAACACGGCGCGAGTCTGAAATCAAATTTAGGCAACACATCGTACAGGGAGCAGTATCACAGGTTGCATAAGCAGCGCATACGAAAAGTTGAATAGCCAGCGGAGAACCCAAAATTTGCACGGTGAGAAGAGTGCGACCTCCGCGGAGTCGATCCGGGTCATACTCTTATCGCGCCGCAGGAATAAACATATAACCGATAACCAACAAACGAAGCAACAGAAGATTAAGATGATGGAATTGTTGGAAGAAATAAAAGTTAAGCTGGAGGGAGTGGAGGTGAGGGGAGAGAGAGTCGAAACAAAAATAGATGAATTTCGAAGAGAACTAAATAAAACCAAAGAAGAAAATAAGCAATTAAAAGCGGAAAATCAAGAGCTTAAACATAGGATACTAAAACAAGATACAAGATTGGAAAACATAGAAAGAGAAATAAGAAAAAGCAACTTAATAATTCATGGAGTGGAGGAATTGAAGGAAGAAAAGGAGTTACAACTAAAGGAAAAAGTGCGAATAACATTAAGGGATATAGGCATAACGATAGTAATGGAAGAAGAGGTGTATGATGTTAGGAGAATTGGAAAGGAGCAAGCTGGAAAATGCAGACCGATCATACTAGAATTAAGAAATGGATTTAAGAAAAGGGAAATACTACAGGCGTCAAAAATATTGAAAGGATCAAATATATATATAGATGAGGATTACACTCGTGACATACAAGAACAAAGAAGGGAACTGGTACAACACATGAAAAAAATCAGGTCTAAAGGACGCGCAGTGACTCTAAGATATAATAAATTAATTATAAGTGGGGAAGCTTTCTCCTTAAAACAGATAGAAGAAATAGAGAAACAAATGGAAGGAAATGAAGAAGATAAGAGGGAGGGAATGAATGATCCGATAAGTGGGGAACTGGTAGTAAAAGAAAGCCTACTTCAGGAAAAAGGAGAGCAGATAGAGAAGGAGGAACATATGAAAAAAGAAGAACTCTGAGCCAAAGATCGCCTGAAACTAAAGAGGATGAGGGGCTAAAAGAAAAGGTGTTGAGGACAACAAAGACTGCGAGGACCTCAAAAAACTAGAAATATTAAAAAAGGGACGGACCAGGGAGACAACCCATGCTAATGATAAGGAAAATGAGCAAACCGGAAAAACAAACATAAAAATCAAAACAAATATACAGAAAAGACTCAGGATAGGAACATGGAACATAAGGAGCATCAATGGCAAGGAAAATGAACTTATACAAGAATTCAAGAAAGCCAAATTAGAAATACTGACCATTACGGAAACTAAAAAGAAAGGTATTGGAGAAACGTTAATAGAAGGACATGGAATATTGTATAGTGGAGTTGAAATGGAAGATAGAGCGGAAGCGGGCGTAGGATGTATACTAAGTCCAAATTATATGGAAAAACTAGAGGATTGGAAGGCGGTAAATAAAAGAATGATGAAAGTCAAGATTCGTAGAAATGAGAAGGAAAGTATAGAGATAATAGTGGCATATAGACCAGGAGAAAACGATTTAGCGGTAGAGAAAGAAAAATTCTGGAATGACTTACAAAATGTATATGATGAATGCAGTAACAATACTATTATCACTGGGGACTTCAATGCAAGAATAGGCAATGATACAAAACGAAAACAAGGAGTAATGGGGAGACATGGGGAGGAGACGATTAATAGAAATGGGGTAAAATTAATCGAATTTTGTATTCAAAATGAGTTGGTAATACTGAATTCCTTCTATGAGCATAAAGACTGCCACAAATACACCAGGGAAGAGCCAGGAAGAAAAGAAAAGTCAATTATTGACTATATAATTACCGAAAAAACAAATAGGAGTACAATACAAAATGTTAGAGTTTATAGAAGTGCGGAAATATCAAGTGATCACTACCTACTAGCAGCTACAATCAAAGATGATAACGTGAAGCTAAGAGATAAAACTACAACAGAAAATAGTAAGAAGGAAACAAAAAGTATTAAGACATATAAATTGCAGGATGTACAGATAAGAGAAAAATATGCTGAATACATTACTAAAGAAATACAACAAAGAAGAAATGTCAGGCAGCCAAAGAATTTAGAAGAAAAATGGAAGATTCTAAAAGAGAGCATACATAAGGCGGGAACCAACGCATGCGGTGTAACGATAAATGGGGGATCCAGGAAAAGAACAAGCTGGTGGAGCGTAGAAATAAGAGATGTCATAAATGAAAAAAAGTTAGCATGGAAAGATCACTTGGAAAAGAACACCACAGAAAGTTATGAGAAGTATAAAATTACAAGGAGGGCAGTAAAGGAAAAGGTTAAAAGTGCTAAGGCCAAGGAATGGGAGGAATTTGGGGAAAAAATGGAAAAAGACAGCAGAAGCAATCAAAAACTGCTGTACAGAGTGCTAAAAAGTATGAAAAATAAAAACAAAAAACCTAGTATGAGACAGGTCAAGAGCAAAGAAGGGCGCATTCTTATAGAAACAGAGGAGATAATGAACCGATGGAAAGACTACTTCCAAGACATGTTAGGAGGGATAGACATAAAAGAGAATGAAATAGAAACGAACGACACAAACAATAACCTAGAGAGTAGAGAAGGCATAGAATTTGAAGAAGTAGAAAAAGCAGTATGGAAACTAAAAAATGGAAAAGCACCAGGTATTGACAACCTCAAAGCAGAACATCTTAAGTATATGAGTAAAGAGGGATATGAACTATTACATGAAATTATCAATGAAGTATGGAAAACTAAAGAAATCCCGGAGGACTGGAAAACGTCGGTCATTGTCCCATTATACAAGAGAGGGGACCCAAGGGAATGCTCCAACTATCGGGGCATATCTTTGATTTGTGTTACATGTAAAGTATATGAATCTGTATTAGAACAAAGATTAAGGAAACTAATAGAAGGTAAACTTCATGTAGCGCAGAGTGGTTTCAGACCTGGCCACAGTACGCAAGACCACATTTGTACAATAAGAAACCTAATAGATAAGCGCCTAATGTACAATAATGATATATACATGTGCCTAATAGATATGGAGAAAGCCTTCGACAATGTCGAGAGGCAAAGAATATGGATTGCCTTAGAAAATGAAGGAGTAGGCACAGGTTTAGTAGAAGGAATTAAAGCAGTATATAAGGAGACATATAATATAATTAAAACAAATAACCAAGAATCTGAAAAATTTAAAACAACAAAAGGGGTAAGACAAGGGGGAGTTCTGAGCCCCCTTTTATTTATTACGTATATGAACAAAATAATAAAGAAATCAAGTGATAAAAGTGTGAAAATAAATGCTGGCTACTATAAGATGAATCCAATAGGAATAAGTGAATGTGTGTTTGCAGATGATATCGTTATAATGGCTAATAATGAAAAAAACCTGCAGTTTAATGTAGATATATGGTGTAAAGAACTACAAGAGCAAGGTATGAAAATTAATACAAACAAGACGAAATCCATAGTAATAACAAATGACGCAGAACGAACAGTAAATATTCAGATTAATAACAACATAGTGGAACAAGTTGAGAACATTAAATATTTGGGAGCAGTCATAGACACTAAAGAAAAGTTTGAAGAAGAAATTAACAATAGAATAACGGCGGCATCAAAGCTATTTCATAGCATTAAAAGAGGCTTTATTAATAAAAAAGAAGTGAGTAAAAAAACTAAGATGACGGTGTATAAAACAGTATACTTACCAACGCTGTTATATGGCAGCGAGACATGGGTACTGACTGAAAAGCTGCATAAGAAAATACAAGTGGCAGAGATGAAGTATCTGAGAAGGGCTGCAAACGTGACAATTATGGATAAAATAAGAAACGATGCGATTAGGAATGGACTGGAAGTTGAAAGTGCTAGGAAATATGTAGAAATAAGTCAACTGCGATGGTGGGGGCACCTAAAACGAATGGATGAAAATAGGCAAGTAAGCAAGGTATGGGGAGCCAAGAAAACTGGACGGAGAAGGAGAGGCAGGCCTCGCAATACATGGGATAATGAAGTCGGAAAACTAATAAATAACAGAGGGGTAACATGGAAGCAAGCCGAGACTTTAGCAAGAGACAGGAATAAATGGAGAAAAATGGTGAAGGAAGATAAATGGATAGTGTAAAATTTAAGGAATAATTTAAACCTCTACACTTAACAGTAGATGAGGAGTGGATTATATATATTATATATATATTTTATGTTAAAATTTAGTTTTATTTTTAAATTATTTTTAATACCCGAGATACTAATGTGGTTCATCTAAGGAGAGTCGCCCTATATACAGTCTATTATTCAAAAAGAGTATACAGCCTTTATTTTCTGTTTTGCCCCTAATAAACCCTATATTATTACTATTAATACTAATTAGTTAACAAGTCTACGACTTCAATTTTCATTATTATACCTGTTTACTGTAACCCTACTAAATGTTTACACAGATGTAAAGCAAATATATTACACGATCTTAAATTTATATTAAAAAACAGGCAACATGGAACTTTGAAGATAAACCAATAAATAAAGCGGCCAGAGCCTAACAGATTCTTTT
>JABXWE010056150.1:0-10905 GCA_014611495.1 Limonius californicus | reverse complement strand
TTGATTGTGGCCATTTATTTGGGTTAAATTTATGTAATGTAACAAATTCCTAAAAAGTTAGTTAAAACTAAATATCAATTACAAATATGAGAAAATCGGATTGTTTTCTTTAAATTATCCTGATTAAGTATCGTTATTATTATTAAATATTTTAATTCTCTTAAAAAGTGGATTTTATAATATTAAGTTTTACCAAAGAATATAGATAGGGAAAGAAGAACAACCCTGTGGGCTTTTCGCGTATGGTTTAAAAGATCCTGAGGTCTTGCCTGTCCCCCAAGCAGCCGCCGCCAGTACTAATGAGCTTGTTTACGTATGCGATCGGAGACGCATTTACAGATTCCTGTCGCAGTTTTCGTGAGATCGCATTTCAGCGTTGCCAGATTGCCATGCCTTTGCCACTTGTTTACTCAACTACATGATGCACAGAGTTATGATTCTAGCATTTAATAGCTATTAGTATATTAAGAGTGAAATTGGCAGTCTGATATTGCGCTCAAAATATACACATGATTTTATCTACAATCACGATTTTAAGCAATTTGAAAACAATTTATTTTCATTTTTACATTACAAACATATTTTATACGCATAGTTAGTTTAGAAATACACACAATACAAATCATACCCTAAGGTTTTTCCTGTTAAAAATAATATTTACTTCGAACGCTGCATTACGTAATATCGTCTATGGGAATGTCCAGGTGTGATTTATACTGTTTATATTTATTATAAACTTTAAAACGCACGCGTATCCTTACAAAAATCCTTGTTTATTTTCCTGAAAAATAGTTAATGAAAGTTCACTCTAATGACTTTTGATCTCATTTAGAAAGTTCTTGATTATTTAGGTAGCTACTCAAATTCTCGTCTTGTATTTGTTTACATTTTGGTTTATGTGGACGTTATATAGACGAAGATTTGGTCTTACAATTTTGATAAATGAAAATTCAGCTTACTAACAAAAGTTGCTAGTTGAAATACAATGGTGTGTAAATTAAAAAAACTACTAAAGTAAGTACAAATTATACTGATGAAACCCTAAAACATATAGATTTACTTAAAAGTTTTAGCAATGATTGTTGATTGATATGCTTTTCCCAAGATAACTTTGTTTGTATTAGCAAATTAGATACCTACTCGTTTTAGCTAAATGCTTTGTTATCGTAAATAAGTCAATAGATCGTTACCTACTTTCTATTAATTCTACATTAACATCGTTCCTTACTGATGTACTTTGCTGATAAGACATGTCCCATTAGGTGTGAGGTAACAGAAGTTTCAGCACAACCAAATCACGAAGCCACTTTTGAATCTTGTGCGATGGTATACGTAGCTGGTTATGTCATTCATAAAACCCTTTTACGTTTTAATTGTCATCAGTGTCAAAATATGTGCGGTCATGACTTTGTAGTGCATCATAATGAACTGTTTTTACAGGAAAAAGACTGCAGTGCGGGCGAATGCATTATTTATCTAAAAAATCTTCAATTGTTTTAATAAAATCAGTTACAATATTACTTGAACATTTTGAATACTATTTTAAAAATAGTAAGTCACGTGAAGTTTTAAGAAAACATTATTAACATATAGTGTAAATAAAGTGAAAATTTTAGTACCAGAGTGTCTAACGAATAAGACACATGTTACGCTCATAAACTGTTTTTAATTAATCATTTAATGTGCAAACAACATAAAACCCTCAAATGGCTATCGCAAGATTTAAGTATTACAAACTAGTCTGGTACACGCAACAAAAAAATACAACACTTAAGCAATGTTTAAAACTTAAAAAATGAACGTTTATATATATGCTTACATGTATATTGTTTTATTCTGTGTAATCTTCAGACCTTGAAATAAATTTTAGTCAAATTCTCTATAACCCGCCATTAAAAAAAAATTAAACCCATCACAGGTAGCGGCGAATTGGGGTTTGATCCCCAACAATACCTTACTTTTTTTAGCAGATTATTATTTATATTGCCCAAAAATTATGCCAAATGCAAGTAATAATAATTTCTTTAACAATAATAACACCATCGTGCGATGTTACTTTGCCTACGCGGGTAACATAGCCCGCGAGTACGATATTTTGTTAAAAAAATTATAATTTTTATGTTGATAGCGTTACCCTAGCGGATCTTACTGCAAATGTACCGTAAACTTGGGTGGCTTTGGCCCTCCTGGGTGGCTTTGGCCTTTTGTCAGTATTTGTTTATATTGCCCAAATTTACATTAAAATTATAAACATTCACATGTTTCTATTTTTTTCATGATTTGATATAATATAGTGAAAATAAAAGTAATCGCTATAAGTGAGTTGATAATTTCAGTTTATGATAACAAGTCATATAAAATTATTCTAAAAATTAGAAAATTTCTACTACCAAAAAACTTTATTCGTGGAGATAAAATTGGCAATTTTTATGTTCTTTCGCCCTTACCACCGTGATGACGGTCCTTTTTCGAGTAGATCCCTATGTGTTGGGTGATTTTGGCCACTTGTTGATTCTTGCTAAGTTCATAGTGCCGGCAGTTTTTGCACGTGTTATGTGTTGATGCTTGCGGTAGGTACGTGAAAATCTTATTTAAGTGAATTTTATAGCAGTGAAAAGTTTTGTTCCATATTTAGAACAATGGGACGATACAAAAAAATTCTTGGAAGTAGGAGTTACGGAGTTACAGACATTCAAGCAGAGCCCAGGGCAGGCCCAAGTGGAATGCAGCAGAGAAAAGGAAAGAGGAAGATATCCACCGATTCTGAATCGTCCCTTGATGTTCCTTTTTCGTCAGAACACGAACTAAGCGATGAGTGTGCTGAATCTGAAGAAGAGAATGGTGTGCCACGTAGTCCCAGGGCTGACAATGAAATAAAAACTGGAAATTTCGTTTTGTTTTTATATGAGAAGAACATCTACCCAGGGCAAATTATAGAAATTAGGCCAGATGGAATGGGATATAAAATAAAGTCCCTCACACCAAGTGGAAGCTTTCAGTGGAAATGGCCAAAAATTGATGATGTTTTGTGGTATGACCGAGATGAGGTTCTCCAAGTGATAAAAACACCAGAACCATCCAAAAGAGGGTTTTTTAAGATACCGGAAGTAGAAAATTATACCTAATTTTAGTTTGTTTTGTACTAAAGAAGTTTATTTTTTATAGAAAATATTTTTTATTTGTGTTATGAAATAAAGAGACTAATTATTCATTGTTTTAGTGTTTTTTTGACATATTATCTATGCAGTTTTTTTTACATTCTGTTCAGAATGTTTTTAAAAAATACATTGGTGGCCAAAGTCGACCATATACTCACTTGCCTTCGCATTTTCATTGAAATATATGGGGTGGCCAAAGTGACCCAACTTTGCCATCTGACTTTGGCCACCCATATTTTTAAAAAAAAAGAGGATTTTTTGATGTTCAAAATTTTTGTGATTTGGGGTAATTGAAGTACTATCAGTGACCTGTAAAATGACACCAAGAACGAGTAAATATGATTATTCTGATTAAAGTTACAAGACCTCAAAGTTCAAAAGTGGACCAAAGTCACCCAAGTTTACGGTACCCTAAGATACACAATCATATGTTTTCGCAGTAAAACGTTACTCTGTATGTATTAAAGTGGTTAAAAACAACAGATACCTAATTTACTAAATTAATTTGTTTTGAAAAATAATCAACGCTAAGACTTGTATCACAAAAACAGTATGTTGCTGATGTTTTTAGGTATT
Organism: Limonius californicus; assembly: GCA_014611495.1. Classification (NCBI taxonomy): domain Eukaryota; kingdom Metazoa; phylum Arthropoda; class Insecta; order Coleoptera; family Elateridae; genus Limonius; species Limonius californicus. The sequence goes on along the minus strand of JABXWE010056150.1, from coordinate 7,171 downwards.
GTTTTTGAAAACGACTTAGTTTTGAGGATACGTTGAATGAATTTTACTTCGTTTCTGTACAAATTCGACCAATTATTAATTATTTCATCGAGGAGGCAAATTTTTTATTATGCTTTGGTGTTACCTTGCCCATGCCTTTGTAAAATTATTAATAAGTCCATTGACATTTTATTTATTAAAAATGTACGTATTCCTTTTTGTAGCATGTATTTTGTTTATAGGTAGCTAATTCAATATGTGTCGGATGTACAAGAAAGGGCTTGGTTGTAGAAACTACGAGGCTGTTTCAAATGAAATCCGGATTGTGATTATACTTGTTTATTTAATAACTGAATTGACAAAAAAATGTTATCACTTTTCTATATAGTCCTCCTGCCTCTCAATACACCTTTTCCATCTGTCAACCAAAGTCTATATTCCATCGGAGAAAAATTCTTTTGGTTTGGTATGGTAATCGCTTGGTACTAGATCGGAAGACTACGGAGGATGTTCAATATTTTCAAATCTAAGTTTTTTTATTACTGCCTTGGTTTTCATCGAGCAATACGGCCGAGCATTGTCGTGTTGGAGCAAAACACCTTTCGACAGAAATCTTGAATGAATTTCAGAAGGATTCACTCCTTCTGCAGTTAAAAATCTTATCACAGAACGCATTTCTTCGCTGGTGCAACTTTGAAGTGACGCCATAGCTATCAAATGAGAAATTAAATTTGTCTTTCGTTTCCAGGCACTTAATAATCAATTCATTGCCTCCCTAAATGTGTGAACTAAGTCATTATTTTCATTATTGATAATAGGGAATGTACCTATTTAACTTAGTTAAAGACGCAATTCGGATTTCATTTGAAACAGCCTCGTATAAAAAGTACATTTCATTTATGTTATATAAATATTTTTATTAGAATAAGTTAAAAGCGGTGAATGTTTCATTTATTATTACTATGTATTTATATCAATACATTTTTATAAGGAATACAAGTTTACAGGCATACATTTTTCCATTTCACTGTGTTAGTATAAAACATATTTTCTGGGCAAAGTAACCCATTTACATAAATACATACATAACATTATTAAACCATGACTTTTAAAATCGTAGGCAAAGTAACAACTAATGTGGGCCAACACTGCCCACATTTCAGATTCATAATCACCAAATTAATTTTTTGATTTTTTTTTACATTGAATTATAATTTATGTCGATAATAAATGTTCATCACCTTCCGATTGACAACATATGTTTTAAATAATAACAAAACAAACCAAAGAATATACACCTACTTATATTTAATATTCTTTGCAACAAACTTAACTTAGATGTAAGCAGAATTAAACCAAAGATCAAATTAAATATTCTTTGGCAGAATACAAGCAAAGAATATTGTACTAGTTCAGTTCGGGTAGGTTTTGCAACACTGTTATATCTCAAGAATGCGAATGACTTATTTACCTGGCGAATTCCAGGGATAAGGTAATCCTTTATCCCTAGTAGACTTCAAGTGCCGTTTTCAAACAAATAATGATATATTTAGTCAAGTAATTGGTTATGCAACCCAAATTACAGCATATACGCTGTAGCCCATAAGGTTGTTCTTCTTTCCCTATCTATATTCTTTGGTTTTACTTTTATTATAGTTTGGCTTTTTATTCCTTGGCTTTTTTTCCGTTGGCTTTTTTTCCATGGCTTTTTTTCCTGGATTTTTTTTTCCGTGGCTTTTTTTTCCATGGCTTTTTATTCCTAGATTCTTATACTTTTCATGTGTACTACATAAAAAGCACAGTAACTTTATTATTAGTGATTAGTGATATTTAACTGGTTCTGTAACACCCAGAACATGTCACTACACTGAAATGGACCTTTGCGGGTCATAATGCACGACACAAAGATGGACGATGGAATAACTAAATTCAAAACTGGAGGCCATGGATGGGACAGCCGACTAGAGGACGCCCACAAACGCGCTGGGGAGACGACCTGAAGAGAATAGGTGGATTGAACTGGAAACGTGCCACGCAAGATAGAACTCAATGGCGAGACATGTGAGAGACCTATGTCCAAAGTTGGACGACAAATGGATAGCGAAGAAGAAGTAGCACCCAGAAACACTTTTTGCTTTTCAATAATAATTTTTAATTTGTATAAGCCACCGCAAAAACTAATTAGAGCGCCGATTATATGAAAAATATATATTCTTAATTTTTTCATCTCTTTTTATGTCTTCTTATGTGTACGATTTGCACAATTTTGTACATATTAATACTAATTCTACATTGCATATTTTGGCAAAAGTCGCATATCTTAGCATATTTATGCCTGGTGACGGGTTTTGTTTAAAAATTGTATAGTAAATTTATGCTTCCCAATCTGGTTTTAAAAATTGCGTAGAAATTAGGAAAAACCTTTCCAATTCTCAAGAAATCACACTATTATGTCACCCTGTATACGCGCATGTTTCAGTTTCTTCTTTGCATATATTCCGCGCTCTACTAATCATGTTTCATGTCATTTAAAAATTGTTAACCTATTTGTTTCGAGATATTAATGCTTTGTAGTAAATTTTCTATCCAAGATTTTAAAGTTAAACAGATTTCAAGACTGTGTAGGCCACAATTACATATCATCTTTTAACATTATTGTGGAAATTGTCTAAATGTGTTTTATAATACAGGGCGTTAATGAATTGCAGGGACAAACTTCTAGGGCTTAAAGTATACATGAAAACAAACATTTTCTGTTAATAAATGTATGGTCAAAAGTGTTTCCTTTCAGGGATAGAGCTTCTCAAAGATTCTTTAAGAAGCGCCTAAATGTAGGCAACTCAATTTACTACCTACTATTTGTTTCCATCACGACCGAAATTAATACAGGATAAATAAAGCCCTCTTTCGCACTTTTTAAATTCAAATTGTAACACGCGCATAATATAACGCCTACCCGTTAGGCAATTCATTTGACCCTCATCTTGAATGATAAACTGGAAGCCACATAAGAAGCTCCGGCAATATCATCTAGGGAAGACACAAACACTTCACTGCCAACAAGTAGCTTCGTAAGAACTACTTAAAGCTGTGTTCTATCATTAAGTCTTATACAACCGTTTATGTTTTCTTGTTTTGTATTGTGTTTTATGGATTGGTAATGTATTACCGAAATATACCTATTTTCTGAGTGTTGTAGTTTTAACGAAGCACCCAGGCTTTTTTACTCAGTGGTCGAGATCCGTCTCGACTTCACTGTTTTAACCAAAAGGGTTCTGGTCTATCTCCGACAGTCCATTTCCTTTTAAAGTGAATCAATCTTCCACAAGCTTTATAGCAACAACCGAAGACTGACTCACACAAAATTAAATTTATTAAATTAAAAAATAATTGAAGGTAAACATAACATTTTTCTTTTAATGTTATATTTAAGTACACTTTAATATTTTATTATCGTTTCTGAACATTTTGAAAATTCTTGCCGCCCCATCGATTACACTGACATTTAAAAAAATAGAAAAATATAATTAAACGCAAATTAAACCTTTCTTTATAACAAGTTTATCTTGAGTAAACTTAAAACAAAAATTTAATTATCTTAAAAATCACAACATTAGCACGTCCTCATTACCATAACAATTTAAACATACACATAAAAAAGCATCAATGTTTCCGAATGAAAAACGACCGGCCATTTGGATTTATGATGTTTGTCCGGACTGGCGATTCCAGACACCATTGGTACCAAACCTTATCCTCTGATTGGTTCCTCCAAAAGCTCAGTTCTATAACATTGCCTTCTTTCACATGAACCGGCTCCTGTAACATTTTTTTATAATTAAATTTTTACATTGTGATGATTCTCTTGCTAGGTCATAGAAAGATTGTATTATATTCAATTAAACTTCTCCTTGACATACAATAACACAACATTTGAATAGTACTAAAACTCTTCCAAAGAGGGCAGCACTACAAGTTAACAATCAACTGTAGAAATTATACTTACAGGTAAAGAGAAAACAATAGGAAACCAGCTGACCATTCCTTGAGAGAATGTTTGTGGGTTAATACTGAGCATGATGTTTTTGTACAGAACTGTTTCAAAAAAGCCTATAAAACCTGTTAGGACACAGTTTTGAGAAGCTGTAAAGCGAAGCTTCCCATAGCGTTCGTTGTCAATAACTTCACTAAAATTTGGATGTTCAAATTTATGAATTTCCTGCAAAGTAAAAAAATATTATTTGTGTATTTATGTAAAAATGTAAATTCCTGTTTTTCAATTACATTTTACGATGGCAAACTGAAATTTAGCATAGGATGAGCATCTGAAGCTCGAAAATCCTAAACTTTTTTGGAAATTCCACATCTGCTTCATGTACAAAATTATTAAAACTATTGTATAAATCATCTTCAAGTTATGTATACAGGGTGTCCCACGACGTGAGGTCACTACTTCGTGTACATAATCTTTAAACCAAACATAGTTAAAAATTTTAATAAAGTTATGCCTTAATGTAAACTATTTTCAAAATATAGACCATTAAATTATTATTTATTAGAGAATTACAATTTCAGAAAAGCCAATATTTATTTTTACTTTAGTTTAAATTCACTATTCACTGGGAAGACTATGTAAGAAAACTATAGCAATAACCAAAAACTGTTCTATAAAGTTGTGAAAAGCTTTAAGAAGGAAAAGAAAAGCCCACTGTTGCAACTAGAAGACAAAGAAGGAAAAGTCATAACAAATGCCAAAAATATTATGGATAGATGGAGACAATACTTCATGACCCTGCTAGATGGCACAGAAATAGATGGAAATAGAAGAATAGAAAGCCAGGAAAACAGCCAAAACGAGACACAAGAAGAAATGATAACAGAAACAGAACTACAGGAAGCAATTATCAGGCTGAAACTAGGGAAAGCGTGCGAGCACGATAGAATGAGCCCCGAAATGATAAAAGTTCATGGGAAAAGACGGTGAAAAATTGCTACTCAGGATCATGAATAAAGTGTGGAAAGAAAAAACAATACCCGCAGACTGCGAAACGGCAGTTATCCTACCTATATTCAAAAAGGGAGAGCAAAAAATGTGAAAATTACAGAGGAATATCCCTACTCAAAGTACCCAGAGAGCTCTATGAACGAATCTTAGGAAACAGACTGAGGAAACAATGCGAACCCCTTCTGGAAGAGTCACAATGTGGATTTAGACCAGGAAGAGAAACAAATGACCTAATATTCAGCCTTAGACAACTGACAGAGAGAGCCATCGAATACAACCAAAAGATTCACTGTTGCTTCATAGATTTAATTAAAGCTTTTGACCGTATACAAAGAGATGAAATATGGAAGGTCCTTAGAAACAGTGAACGCTGAACTGATACGAAGTATACAGAGCCTATATAAAATAAGTAGGAACTATATAAGAACAGACAACAAAGAATCGAACCCGTTCCTAATTAATCTAGGAGTTACACAAGGTGGGACACAAGCCCGTTACTCTTCATACTAGTGCTGGATGATGTTATCAAGGAGGTTAAAGACCAAGTCAGGAAATACCATGCAGGATACTAGAAAATGAAACCAGTCCATATATCAGAAATGGCATATGCAGACGACATGCTAATAATAGCTAACGACATGGAATCGCTTCAACACAATTTAAAAGTATGGGACGAAGCTCTGAGGAAAAGAAATATGGAGATAAACCCAAAAAGATCGAAAATAATGCTAATCGCAAGACAGCACCAAGACATCACAGTAGAATTAAGGAATAACAAACTAGAACAAGCAGAAAGCTTCAAATACCTGGGAACAACAATAAATGAAGATGGGACGCTGGAAGGAAGAACTAAACAACAGAATAAAGACGACAAACAGACTCCACGGGGCACTCTATAAGGGTTTAATCAACAAAAAAGAAATCTCAAAGAATGTTAAAAGCAGAGTTTACAAGGCAGTGTACTTCCCCACCCTCATATATGGTAGCGAAGCATGGACCTTAAGTGAAAATCAATATAGCGGTAGAGATGAAATTCCTGAGAAAAATAAGAGGAGTAACATGAACAGACAGACTCAGAAACGACAAAATAAAACAGGACCTAGGAACCAAGTCAATACAACATCATATAGAGGTAAATAAACTTAGATGGTTTGGCCATCTTAACAGAATGGAGGAACATAACGCCACCAAAACAATGTGGAACTATAAAATGTATACCAAAAGACCCAGAGGAAGGCCAAAAATCAAATGGAACAACACAATAGGCAAAATTCTACAAGAAAGAGGCAAACAATGGACAGAAGCTGTAGAACTGGCAAAGGACAGGAAAACCTGGAGAAACTTCACCAGAATACACCCAGCCCACCCAACGCCAACTACCCCTCGACACCAGTAATGGTACAAGAGGACCCGGATTAAGTAAGTAACTAAGTTAAATTCACTATTGAGAAGATTGTTCAAAATGGCCGCTGTTGTTCTCGAAACACATTCTGGCTCTTCTTAAGAGAGATCTGGTTGCCCTGCGTAACTTATCATTGTTATTCCGAATTAGTTTTGCTACTTCAAAAAATCTCTTAAGGTCTTCAACAGTCTCTTGATGGTATTTGGTATACCATGTGACCCCACAAATAATAATCTAAAGAAGTTAAGTCCGGAGATCTTGGGGGCCAGGGATGCTGTTCACGTCTTACCAATTACGCGTCCTTCAAATCGTTGATTCAAAAGTTGTGTTACACGTAACGCAAAGTGTGCAGGGGCACTATCTTGATGGTAGTACCACATACTATGTTTGATCGCCAGAGGGACATCATCTAACAATCGTCCCAAATGGTCTAGAAAATTTGAATATCTGTCGGCGATTAAATGGTTCTCAAAAACGAATGGACCAATGGGCATGTTATCAATAATTCCACACCAGATATTCACTGAAAATTTATGTTGATAATTTAACACTGTGATTTCGTGTGGATTCTCCAAATCCCAAGAGTGGCTGTTCTTTCTGTTCACACTAGTTCACAAATGATTAAAAAAATTTTGCGCACTAGGTGCCGCTATACTTTTCTTATGGACTTTGGCCCTCTCAAAGAGAAAATCGCATTAAAAAATTTTTTTATGGATACGTTTTCGAGATACGAATTTTTTTAATTTTTTTCTTTTTTTTTTTCGGGGTGTTCGACCATTTGGAGC
>JABXWE010056070.1:0-14446 GCA_014611495.1 Limonius californicus | reverse complement strand
AAATTCGAGAAAATCAGTATCACAACAAAATATTGAAAATATAAGGGAGATTATTAACAGTAATATCATTCAGAACATAATCGGGTTGGTCTTTGTATTTTTTAACCGCTTTAGAAATTTCCATAATTTCTAACAAATTCATTCTTAAACCTTTCCAGCAAGAAAAATGTAAAATTTGAATATCCATGTTCATATTCGTATTATGATCTTCAGAAATACTATGAGGTGCAAAAGCAGACTTAAAATTAATATTGGGGTCTAAGTTAATTAAATTATTTTTAATCATATTTTTGTGTTACGTAACCCTCACATTTATGGATCTACCTGTTTGACCAATATAAGAAGCCGGACAACTATTGCAGTTAATTTTATATATCTCAGATTTTGAGAGAGGATCGATCTGGTCCTTATTATGAACTAACAAATTTTTTATATTAAGAGGAACTGAAAAAGAAATATTTATATGAAAATGTTTAAAAATGTTGTTCAATTTTAAAGAAACAGGGCCAAAAAAGGGTAAAGGGTAGTATTTAATTTGAGGGTCTTTTTTTAGTGATAACTAAATTGGTGGATTGTTTAATAATGAATGCCCTTTTTATCTTCATAAATAAGTTGTTAATTAAATCAGACGGATACCCATTCTTGTAAGCAATGTGATGTATAATGTTGAGTTTATTGTTAAAATCATCATCGTCTAACGGAAAAGAAAAAAAAGCGATGAAAATTAAACCTAAAAGAGGCTAATTTGTGACAAATGGGGTGAAAAGAATCAAAAGGGATAGCGTGATCTGTGGTGGTAGGTATTCTGTTTATCTTAAATTTCAGTTTGTTATTATATTGTGAAACAAGAAAATCCAGGAAGGGTAAGCAATTATTATTTTCAATTTCTACTGTGAATTTGATGTTATGATGTAAATCGTTTAAAATTTCCAAACATTGACTGAGGTTATCTTTAGAACCCTTAAAACTAATAAAAATGTCGTCAACATAACGTCTCCAAAGGGCGAAATGTTGTATTAATGTATTATTTGAAGATTCTTTCAAATTTCTCGGTAATTCATTATTTTATTTATTTTCACCTATCGGCGTTTGCGGTAATGGTTTTTAGAACCTTTGGTTAATTCAACGTAGCATGCTTCTTATACTTTCTGGATACCAATTTTGATGTTAATTTTTTTAAGTACTTTATGCTAATGCTGTTTTAGGTATGTTTATTTAAACATTTTCACAATATGTTTCCTTTTGAAGTGTAAGTTTGTGTTTCATTTTTAGTCTGAAGATGGTTATAGCTAACCCGAAAACGTTAACTACAATTGTATAAGTTCATTTATTAAATTTTGTGGGAATCAACATTAGTTTTTATTATATTTATTAAATCTATTCCACTATGAGTCTTTGGGACTTCAACGAATTTATTAGAAGTATTTAATTTACTATTTCGTCAGAAACAGTTTTGTACTGCCATTTATCTGCAAATAACTGTAACATTATTGACTAAAATATAATTCGTCACTCTTAAGAAATAAACGTAACTGCAATACCTATAAAGATAATTATTTTCGTTGTTTAATGTTGCAAAATTCGAATGCAAACCTGGGATTTATAGTACTGCAACAATTATAATTCAGGACAGTTAATTGTTTTTATTGTTATTTTGCTAAAATTAAACTGCGAAACTCGAATAAATTATAAATAAATTAAGTAAAATTGGATGTTTAACGGATATTGCTGCGCTATTGTTTGGTGAAGTGACGAAGCAAATGCCATTAGTTGTCTAGCTACTTTATGTCCAAGGTCTCTTATGCGATTTTTTTGCATTTTACAGTAGTAATTAATGTATTTATAATTTTTTTTATAATTAATTTGTTTTACCACAAGGTAATAATGAAAATAGCAGAAATACAAAACAGGCTAATGCGACATCTAAATACTCGGGGTTTCCCTGGTGTGAAAGGGGTTCTATTGGGTTTTGCTGATTTTATATTCAATAAAATATTTTTATACGTGGTATGGTGCTCTCTTATTCTGTAGTGCTTTGTAGTTAATAAGTGGCAGGAGGTTAAGATAACCTCATGCATTGCATAACCTCAACTGTACTAATTATTCTACCAAAATGATGGCTGATACTATATACTATATACTAATATCTACATACTGCGAAAAACTACAACAAACAGATAATTCTCTACAAGTACTTTCATAGCCTAATAGTGAATAAAGTAGTAATTTCAGTAATCAAGGAGGTGGGGTTTCTCTCGAACCGCGTTTGGTGACCCCAGTGCTTCACGACCAACTAAAATCTTTCCAGCAAGACAGCAAGTTTCAACGTTACCTCACTAGAGACTAACGATAATTTACAAGAACTTACACAACTAGTAGATGATATACCCAAGCTTTCTAATTTTTTACGCTTACGTATGCAAAATTGTTATTTGCCACCACCTCTCGAAGAGGGTGTGTTAAACCAGGAAGCAATAGACTAACGTTAGTAATAGACAACGATGAAGAATTATATATTAATAGCAAACCAATACAGAGTAAGTACGCGCTTTTCGTATATTTTGAATGTCTTTTTTTAATTATTCATTATTTAGAGTTACCAGTTCTGTTTATGAAAGTGGTAGTACCGTGGCAACAGGTATATAAAATCATGACTACATAAATGATGAAGTGTTTCTTGCAACCGCTTTAATTCCAAGCACTACTTATCAAGACAAACCAAAAGACACGTATGTTCATTAAAGTGAAACGTGTATAGTTGCAAAAATTTAAATGTTAACTATAAAGATTTTTATAAAATTTTTAAGCATCAACTTTTTCTTAGGGATGTCTTTACAAATCAAATTATGAAACCTAACACTAGCATAATACTGCCAGACACTCCAAAAATACAATACGATCATGCAGCTGAGGAGAGAGTGTTGAGCGCAGATGAAGATCAAAAAACACGATGTCAGTTTTGTACATTTTCCAAAAAATTAGTAGAAAATTACCAATGTGGAGGCAATTTACAAAGAAGAGAAAATCGTAAAACAATTCAAAAACTATCCCAAAGGGTTGTTGCTATTAATATGCTATACTTAATGTAGTAAAATGTTTTTGAATTGAACTTCTATAGCACTAAAAATTCCATCGATGCGAGATTATATTTAGTTTTAGTTTCAAATTTATTGTTCCTCTACAATTTATAAGACATAAGTTGTATAATTAAAAATTTACTTGACATTGTACAAACGCAAATATCATGTACAATTATAGAGGAGGCTAAAATAAAATAAATTCTTTCACTACAGTTGCGCTGTTTTCTGACTTTAAAATTAAAATATAATTTCACATACTGGGCTATATTACATCAGATCAAATTTATGAGTATTAATAAGTATTTAAGCATAATTAAATTTGCGGCACTTGCTATGGTTCATTAAACCAAGTCCTGCTATAAGTCTCAGCATAGATTTCAACCTTGTGACACTGTAGCCTATTCAACCAACAATGGCAAACTAAGAATAATTATGTCTAATCACTTTTAAGTAACACTGAAATATGGCTGCTGTTCGCGGCGCAGCAAATGTCCAAAGACACACACATACAGGGAAGTTTTCTTTTCAGTATACATTGCCTATGTATACTTTTAAAAAGAACGCGTCAATTACGCCTACTGTGTAGGCAACCAACTATACCGACAACTAAAAAACAAATAAACGTCACGGTAGTTGTGAATTATTTGAGTATGAAGGTTATGTTGATGCACTGTTTATATTAAATAAGTATTTCGCCCTGTATATAGGACGCAAATGATGATTTATTTGTTAAATACAAAAATCGACAGGGTGACGTTTCTGTAAGGTCCGTGAACATTGTACTTCCGTTGTACAACAAAAATACATCAGCGGCAAAGTGGTGTAATGGTCAGCATAGGTTCCATTCCCGGCCATGGCAAACTTTTTTTAATTATTATTTTTTGTTATAACTATTAATTATGATTTCTTCAACGTAGCATAAAATATTTCATTTCATTTCTTCGGTAAAAACGTGATTACTTTTAGTTCTTATTTTATGAGAATGGAATATAAGGAATAGGTCTTTCTGGATATTTTAGTGAAAATAAGTCCCTCACAGTTCTTAAGCTGTTACCATTCTGATACCACATTAAAATTTCCACTTTTTCGCCTTTACTGTACATGGTTGTATAAAAAATGCAAGAAAACAGTAAATAACGATTAATTTTATTTTTTAACCTTGAATTAATTTGATTGTTTTGGTCACTGCGTGGTTTAGTTGTCTGTATAGTTGGTTGCCTACACAATAGGCATAATTCACGCGTTCTTTTTAAAAGTATACATAGGCAATGTATACTAAAAAGAAAAATTCCCTGTATATAATATGTATACAATATTCTGAACGTTTATAGTTTCTGCTTCAATTCTTAATTTCTCATTAATTATCGTCTTATCTCGTCAGTGTTTGTATTTTGTGCTTCCTATCCATTTAATATTACACCAATTATTATGTTCATACTGATACAGCTAAGGTTGTTTTTGCTATTATACGGAAAATTTCACACCAACCCTTATATCTAATTAACATTCTAAAACTGCAACAATTTTTTGAAAAATATCACGTTTGTCGCCAAATCAGACTAGAAAATTAAAATCTACTTTGAATACGTTACCAGTTGTTAAAAATACAACATTCAAACTTTGGATATGTTGAAAATCCCATGAGTCTAAATTTTGAATTTAAAATCTAGCTAATTATTGCTGTCTGTCATTCGCTCTCCTCTCACAAATAGTTCTCGCTTTTACTTGGATTGTTCCATTGTTTGTTGCACTTTCATATAATTGATGCTATAGAAAGAGCAATTAGCTGTTCTCTTTTGATTAAAAGTACGGCTGTTCATGTGGAAATTAACTGTTAATTAAGGGTGGAAGGAACCAAATTTTAAACATTAAAGCATGGTTCAGATTCATAATTATAGGGAAGTCCAGGTGAAGGCGTTGCCCAATTTTCAACTTGAGTAAACGTTAGCCTTCCTTCAAATACGTGTTTAATAAAATCGAATTAGGATGCTTTGACGGCCTGAAAGTAAACATTCCACCAATTTCCAGTGAGCCAATATTCGCGCCTTACGTACACACGTTTAATCGTAATTTCCGTTCGGCTCCTTGAACGCCGAGCTTTGGAACTGCCGAAATCGGTTCTATTAACAAATTCTGTTTTTGTTTAGTTTGTTGCTGCAGGTAAGTTGGCTGCTCTGCTGTTGCCTGTAATTAAATTCTGTGAATTGTGATTAATGAAGTTTGTGGAAGCCGTAAATGCGCCAACATGTTTAACCTGGAGGTTAACATTGGTTACAAATTGAGTAGCGTCTGTTAGGTAATAGGATAAGTGTATTATGCATTGCTGGCAGGTGGTCGGGCCAGATTTGCTAAATAGATTGGTGCTTATAGCCAAACTATTATTCGCCAAAGGGCTGCTTAAGTTAGTTAGAAGTTTGTGTAAACTTCAGCCGAAGTACTTAGATGCAAATTACAACGTGCTTCACGGGCTATACACTGAATTAATTTTCAAAACAATGTCGGGTCGTAATAATGCACGAAGAAGAAACTTTTCAACAATGATCAGCTTATGCAGCGTGCTTAAAAGATCACTTTCATCGTGGGAATCTACTAAACCCCAAGTATAAATGTTACAGTACGGTTACATGAGAAGGATTGTTGAGGATTAATTTAAATTCTAGAAGTTTCCCTTAATTTTCAGCAGATAATTATACATTTTGTTTTCATTGCCTGTGTATAATAATTTTGTTCATAAAAGGCTATAAAAATTTAATTTTTCATATTTCCATATAATATTATAAACTCTCTATTGGAAAATGTTCCACTGATAATTAGACAAAATATGTGGTTGCATTCAACAACATGACAGGAAATGGAAAAGAACCAACGCTCGTGGGCATTATGTGTAAATTGATACAAATGGACAAGAAAATGGACGATACGAACGCCAATTTTATACAACAAAAGAACGAAATTAAAAAATGGCGAATATCATAAAGCAACAAGAAATAAGAATACAGATGATGGAAAATGAAGTAGTGAAGAAGAATCTTATGATTTTCGGAATTCCAGAGGAGGAAAATGACAAATACAAAAAAACTGAAGGATATATTCTTGACAATAGCAGGAAAGATCGAAGTAAAAATACTAGAACATGAAATAGATTCTATAAACAGAATAGGCAGCCGAGAGGAAAGCGAAAACAGGCCAATTAAAGTAGGACTAACAACAAAAATAAAAAACACTGAAATTTTGAAAAAATTGAACAAACTAAAAGGATCGGAAGTATGGATAAAAGAAGATATGGACAAAACAACAAGGGATATAAGGAAAACGCTTATTCCACATATGACAGAAGCCAGAAAAAAAGGAGCGAGAGCAGTTATTATTAAAGACAAACTAATTATAAATGGAGAGGAATGGAAGGCTGAAGAATTGATGGAACAAACCGAAGTAGACATTGAAGAAGAAGAGTACGAGAAAGACAACGTGGATAGTAAAAATAACAAAGAAGCCAAAAAAAGAGAAAGATCTACAGATGAAGAGGGTGAAAATTCTACCACAGGGACAACCCACCAAGAAGTAATCCCAAAAAAAAAATAAATTCTGGACGTAGAGCCTATTAGTACCACACAAGGAAGATTTGATTAAAACAAAGACAAAAGATAACACAAGCGACATGTCGTCGAAGGAAGAAGATGCCTTAAACAAGACCCTAAGAAGCATTACGAACACGGGAAACCGCCACACACAAAATCCAAAAAACTTACAAAAACTAAAAACCGGACAGAAACTAAGATAACGAAAAGCAACGAAATAAGACTAGGTAAACTTCAAAAAAATACAGACAGTGAAGAAAAACCACAGACAACGGAAGAACTAGAAACTAAAACAAAACAAAATATACAGGGTGTTTCAGAAACAATGGGCCAGCGTTTAGTCATAGATTCTTTAGGTTAAAATAAACCGATTAAACCTAATATACCTTAGGCCGAAAGTCCTTCCTTAAGAAGTTACAGGGCCTTAAAGTTCTATTTTTTCTTTTTTCTTTTTATTGTAATTTCAACAAATCTAAAGATATTTCTTTCAAATTTGGTACACATACTTACCATTATGTAGTAAAGTGGCAGCAGCATTTTCATAAACCAGACTTAACTTTAAGAGGCACTTAACCTACCACTCAAATTTTATATTAGCTCTAACTTTGTTATTAGTGGAAAATTTTGCAGTTTTCTTTTATTTTCTGAAAGAGAATTAAAAAGTACATAAATAAGGCACTGAAGAGGAGGCAAAGCACGAAAATGGAGTAGCATTTATGCTACGACCAGAAGCAAAAAATGCACTTATGGAGTGGACGGGCATATCAGACAGAATTATAACAGCCAGATTTAAACCAAGTTATTACAATATAACTATAGTAAATGCGTATGCACCGACCAACGAGAAGGAAGAAACATAAAAAGAAGTATTTTATGAACAACTACAAAAACTTTTGACGATATAAACAAACAACATAAAAGAGATATAAAAATATTAATGGGAGATATGAACGCAAAAATTAGAAGTGAGAACAAGTGAAGAGAAGACACAATGGGAAAAGAAGGAGTAGGCGTTAGCAACGAAAATGGAGAATTATTCGTAGAATTCTGTGCAGGAAATAAATAATAAATAATAGGAGGTCGCCTTTTCTAACATAAAACCCTACACAAGGTAATCTGGACCTCACCCGGAGGTAAAATACAAAACCAGATAGACCACGTAGCAATAGAAAGAAAATGGAAAAACATGCTGTGTGATGTAAGAGCAATGAGGGGGGCCGGTGGGACTACAGATCATACTCTACTCAGGGCTAAAATAAGAATAAAACTACGGGCAAATAGAGAACAAAAAACAAAAAGAGAAAAATACAGTGTGGAGTGGCTGAAAGAAGAAGAAGCCAGAAAACAATACAAAGAAAAATTAGGAAGAGAATGGGAGAAACAGAAAAATAAAGGAAATGAAAGGGTAGAAAAAATATGGAATACGTGTAAAACAACTCTTAAGGACACGGCAAAGAGGGTACTAGGATACAAAAAAGCAAAACAAAAGCAAAAATGAAAATAAAAAAGAAATATAGGAAAAGCTATATAAAGAAAAAGATAAACAGGTGAAAACAAGTGCTAGAAATGATAAGAGAAAACACAGAGAAGAAACATTAAGAAGAGCAGAAGAAGCAGCACAAAAGAATGACATAAAAACGCTATACGACATAACAAAAGAGATAGCAATAAACGAGACAAGGGTGAAAGATAAACATGGAAAAACCCTTAAAACAAACATGGAAACCGAACAGAGATGGATCGAACGTTTCGAAGAAATATATAAGAAAATAGCAATACAAACAGAAATGGTGGAAGAAGTGGAGCAAATAGGAGAAGAAATACAAATAAATGAAGAAGCGATCACCAGAGAAGAAATAAAAAATGCTAAAAACACCATAAAGCAGCAGGTATACATGACATCCCAGCAGAGCTAATTAGAGAAGGCGACGAAACAACGGAAGAAATGATGCATAACTTACTAAATAGCATATGGAAAGAAGAAAAAGTCCCAAGAGAATGGAACGAAGGAATAATAATAAGATTACCAAAAAAAGAGACAGAACCGAATGTTCGAACTGAAGAGGAATAACACTGCTATGCACAACAAGCAAAATACTAACAAAAATACCACAAAATCGAATTAAAGACGGAATAGAAACATGATCAAACTTCTATATACGAATTACACAGCTAGAATTGATATAAACAGTGAACTAACGATGTCATCCATATTATTTCTGGTTATAGTAGACTGAGTTATGAGAAAAACGGAAGACATTTCAGGAATTAGTTGGAGGTTCGGCGAAACACTGGAAGACATAGAATTTGCAGATGATGCTTGCCTGTTGACAGAAAGCACAATACAAATGAGAAAAAAGCTAGACAAACTAAAGGAAGAAGCAGGAAAAGTGGGACTGAAGAATAAGACCAAAATTATGAAAATAGAAAAAAGCAAGAAGAGAATAGGGACAGAGAACAACCAACCCGACAGGGAGCAGATAGAGAAGGTAGAGAGATTTACATACTTGGGAAGCATTATAGACGAAGGAACGAGTGAAGTGGACATAAAATCAAGAATACACAAAGCTCAGGGAACCTTTAACGTACTCAAGAAAATTTGGCAATCAAGAGAAATACACATGAAAGCAAAAATTAGAATGTTCAACATAGATGTAAAAACGATATTGTTATACGGCTCAGAATCGTGGACAATAAATAAAATGCATATAAAAAGATTACAGACATTCATGCAAAAATGCCTGAGACGAATCCTGGGAATATACTGGCCGGAAACAATTAGAAATGAAGAATTATGGGAAACAACACAACAAGAACCGATAAGGACAACAATAAAAAGAAGAAAATGGAAATGGATTGGGCATACGTTAAGAAAACCGAATACTGATATAACAAATCAAGCATTGGAACACAATATAAGAGGTAAAAGGAAGAGAGGAAGACCAAAAGCCACATGGAGAAAGAAGACGCAAATGGAAATTACCGAGAAAGGACTTCAATGGAATGAAATAAAAAAGATGGCAAAGGACAAGACCGAATGGAGGACATTATGTGAAGTGTTGTGTGCGTAGTGAATCAGTGAAGGTTAGAAAGTGTTAACTCAACAAAACAGCATAAGAAATAGAACAGTGTAATAGCTAGAGCGAACATGGTACAGAGCTGGCAACTCTGTTAACATATAGGCGGAAACGCCAAGAAATGCCGAAGAATCGTCGATTGACAAAACGCCCTATGCTTCTGAAACGACAGGATTGATGATGATGATGTGGCGCCGACAAGATGATTGCCCACCCCATTATGGAATCACGGTTCGAGATTGGCTTCAAAAACGTTTTCCAGATCGGTGGATTGATCGTGGGGGTGCTATAGCTTGGCCGTCAAGGTCACCTGATCTAACGCCCTTAGATTTTTATTTATGGGGTTATCCGAAAGATTTGGTATATCTCACACCCGTGAACAATGTAGACGATTTAACAAATCATATCAACCAAGCGGCTGCGACTGTAAACGGACACATGCTCCAACTAGTAAACAGTTGAACTGCAGTGTGTAGAATGTCATAGCGTTGGTGGTGATCGTTTTGAACAGTTTACTTTACTTTACAACAAATTTTAAATTCTCATTTGTTGTCTGTCCGTTATTTTTATTCTTTCTGTTCATAAGTAATTTGTGTTTAGGTACTGCAACGGGGTGATAACTACTTTATTCAGCTGTGGATTATTCTGAGGGATACACCATTACAAAATATGCCAGTAACTCTACCTCATGGTGTAATAAATAGTTTTTAATAGTTCTCCATACTAAGTGCAAAAATATTTTCCGTAGAGCATACAACATGCATATTACACAGTTTCCATTTCTTTTCGTGGTTCGTGTGAAGAAACTAGCCTGCGAAAAATAAATATTCTAGCTGTTTTATATTTAGTATGTACTACTGAACAGCGCTACGAGGCGTTTGATAGCGACTTATGGAACACCCTGTATACAGTGTGGGCCAAAGTTGTCCTCCCCCCATTAAAAATGGTTGACGCAACCCAATATGCAAGTGTAACTGCAACTGAAATTATGGAATTTTGTATAGTATAGGAATGGATCATACTTAGTTACTTTATTTAAGGTTGATCACTTTCTGCAGTAATTAACATTTTTATTAATATTAATTATATTAGTATTAAACAAGAAAAGCACCCATTAGTGCAATCGTGCTACAGTAAAAACTAAATAAGTGAAAAACAAAAAAAAACAACTAGTAAAATTATATTTAATTCAATAAATGTTCAAAATTGCTTTAGTTCACTTCTACACATTTTATGATTCGTTTTAAAAACGAGCTTCGGACTAGATCAAGCGTGTCAGGTTTAATTGATGCAGACACCTGGATTATTCTATATTTATTTGTATATCTTGTTCATTTACTACCGGAGTTCCGTATATAATTTCTTTAACTGAACCATGAAGAAAGAAGTCTAGTAGAGTAATACCGCAACTTCTCAGTGGCTATAGACGCACAGCTCCTCTTCCAATGTAATTTGTTCCAAATGCAATATTTTTGTAATTCCTAACCATCCAACTGTAGTGCGGACAGTTGCCTAACTTTTGTTTTTAGTTTCACATTTAGCAAACATTTATTATCTCGATTAATTTTTCATAAATCCCTTGATTTGAAATTTCATAAAAATTGTACCAGTCGTTTGACAGATATTCGCGGTCGCACACTACTCCAAAATTTAGGTTAGATTTTCTAAACCGTATATTTTCATAAAACCAATCTTTTTTCATATTTATGATATGTAAGAATAATAATACAATTGAAATAATTCTAACTAAAGATATGCAAATTAAATGGTTACGGTTATTTCACATTAATAATAGTCCAAGGCATTAAACTAACAAACTCTAACTAATTAAATTAAAAATAGCTAGTTCATGCATTTGCGTAGGTAGTTTGAAAACATTTAAAACCCACGTATCTATAAAAGCCTAAAAAAATGACAGAATTTTTATCTCATCGCAGTAAAATGTAGCCGTAGAGGGATTCCCAGAAAGGGCATTTTATTAGGTATCATCATAAAATTGCTAACAATTAAACAGAAACCTTTTCAAAATACCGCCAAGGTAAACAACTTTAAGAATTCAAAATATACATTTATAGCTGCTTATTTTACAACACAAGGATATTTTTGAGATAACAAATACATTTTCTCTGAAAGTATATATTTCCGAATGATTATATTGCGTACCTAACTGCTGTTAGTTTCACCTAGTTCTCTTTTTAAAATTTTTCATCTTTGTAAAAATACATCACAAGTGCTTTTGGCACTGTTGAAGCTTTTCGTCTCCGTTCTCTTACTTCGCCTTTATAGCGATTGGGCTACTAGACTATTCTTATTAAATTTGTTGTTATTTGGAATCCACATGTAAGTTGACTCTTGTAGGGTTTGTTACTGTATTTAAAACTTTGGTTATTATATTCACTTATTAGTTGACTCGAAATTTATAGAATTCCTGGTAGTTTTAGATTAGTTTAGTGTTTAGTATCCGATTCCTACTATATTCATTTTTAAGCCTGTGGCTTTGCTGGCTTGTTAGGAATCGATATATCAGTTGAGTCTTGTAGGGTTTCTTACTGTATTTAAAACTTATGTTCATTCAATTCACTTATTATTCTACTCTTATAAAATTTACAGGTTTACTGGTAGTTCTAGATTAGTTTAGTATTCCATTCCTGCTGTATTCATTTTTAAGCCTGCGGCTTTGCTGGCTTGTTAGGAATCGATATATCAGTTGACTCTTGTAGGGTTTTTTACTGTATTTAAAACTTGTGTTCATTCAATATTTGCGCTTTATTCTACTTGCTTTATGAAAATAACAAATGGCTTGTATCTGGTGTTCTACGATTTAGGTTATGTATGTCCTTGTCCACTATATTTCCATTGTTGAAGTGCCTGCGGGCTTTGCTGGCTTTGTTACGGCAACGGATCATCATCAGTTGTTGAACCTTTGTAGGGTTTTTACTGTATTAGAACTTGTGTTCATCATTACTTATGACTCTACCTTCATAAAATTTACAGGTTTACTGGTAGTTCTAGAGTAGTTTAATATTCCATTCCTACTATATTCATTTTTAAGCCTGCGGCTTTGCTGGCTTGTTAGGAATCGATATATCAGTTGACTCTTGTAGGGTTTTTTACTGTATTTAAAGCTTGTGTTCATTCAATTCACTTATTATTCTACTCTTATAAAATTTACAGGTTTACTGGTAGTTCTAGATTAGTTTAGTATTCCATTCCTACTATATTCATTTTTAAGCCTGCGGCTTTGCTGGCTTGTTAGCAATCGATATATCAGTTGACTCTTGTAGGGTTTTTTACTGTATTTAAAACTTGTGTTCATTCAATTCACTTATTACTCTACTCTTATAAAATTTACAGGTTTACTGGTAGTTCTAGAGTAGTTTAATATTCCATTCCTACTATATTCATTTTTAAGCCTGCGGCTTTGCTGGCTTGTTAGGAATCGATATATCAGTTGACTCTTGTAGGGTTTTTTACTGTATTTAAAGCTTGTGTTCATTCAATTCACTTATTATTCTACTCTTATAAAATTTACAGGTTTACTGGTAGTTCTAGATTAGTTTAGTATTCCATTCCTACTATATTCATTTTTAAGCCTGCGGCTTTGCTGGCTTGTTAGCAATCGATATATCAGTTGACTCTTGTAGGGTTTTTTACTGTATTTAAAACTTGTGTTCATTCAATTCACTTATTACTCTACTCTTATAAAATTTACAGGTTTACTGGTAGTTCTAGAGTAGTTTAATATTCCATTCCTACTATATTCATTTTTAAGCCTGCGGCTTTGCTGGCTTGTTAGGAATCGATATATCAGTCGACTCTTGTAGGGTTTTTCACTGTATTTAAAACTTGTGTTCATTCAATTCACTTATTATTCTACTCTTATAAAATTTACAGCTTTACTGGTAGTTCTAGAGTAGTTTAGTATTCCATTCCTACTATATTCATTTTTAAGCCTGCGGCTTTGCTGGCTTGTTAGGAATCGATATATCAGTCGACTCTTGTAGGGTTTTTTACTGTATTTAAAACTTGTGTTCATTCAATTCACTTATTATTCTACTCTTATAAAATTTACAGGTTTACTGGTAGTTCTAGAATAATTTAGTATTCCATTCCTACTATATTCATTTTTAAGTCTGTGGCTTTGCTAGCTTGTTAGGAATCGATATATCAATTGACTCTTGTAGGGTTTTTCACTGTATTTAAAACTTGTGTTCATTCAATTCACTTATTATTCTACTCATAAAATTTACAGCTTTACTGGTAGTTCTAGATTAGTTTAGTATTCCATTCCTACTATATTCATTTTTAAACCTGTGGCTTTTCTGGCTTGTTAGGAATCCATAAAACAGGTTACTCTTGTAGGGTTTTTTACTGTATTTAAAACTTGTGTTCATTCAATTCACTTATTATTCTACTCTTATAAAATTTACAGGTTTACTGGTAGTTCTAGAGTAGTTTAGTATTCCATTCCTACTATATTCATTTTTAAGCCTGTGGCTTTGCTGGCTTGTTATAAATCGATATCTCAGTTGACTCTTCTTGGGTTTGTTACTGTATTTAAAACTTGTGTTCATTCAATTCACTTATTAGTCGACTCTTATAAAATGTATAAGTTTACTGGTAGTTTTAGATTAGTTGAGTATTCCATACCTACTATATTCATTTTTAAACCTGTGGCTTTTCTGGCTTGTTAGGAATCGATAAAACAGTT
>JABXWE010055949.1:0-10698 GCA_014611495.1 Limonius californicus | reverse complement strand
GGCCGTATGAGAGTCAGACGAACACGTGGGGAACGTCGCAATGTTGAATTTTCGGTTGCGAGGCATGTGCACCAAACTGTGCGGATTATGGTATGAGTGCTATAACTTATGGGAGTAGGTCCAGTTTGTTATTCATCCGAGGCAATATGAACGTCCAGCGATATGCGGATGAGGTGGTAGAACCCCATATTCTTCCATTTCTTCTGCAGTTGCAAGACCCACTTTTCGGGGATAATGCTCGTCCCCATATTGCAAGACGTTCTATGGACCGATTTGCAGAGGATAACGTCAATCTATTGCCATGGCCAGCCCGGTCTCCCGATCTTTCGCCCATAGGGCATATTCGGGACATTATGGGGAGAAGACTGACGAACACAATACCTCAATTAGAAATCGACCATCTGCTAGAATCAATGCCACGAAGAGTGGGGGAGTGTGTAACCAATAAGGGGGGACCAATCCATTATTAATAAAAATTATGTTTATATTTTGTTCTTTTTCTTTAAAATTTTAAGCAATTGCTACCTTTTAGTAGTTAAACGTTTCTGCCAAGTTTGGTCAAAAAATTCCTACCCCTTCTTGGTGTTGCGATTTCGATGTCACTGAGTATATATTATTAGAAATAAATATGTTTCCAAATAAACCACTTGGTCATCTCCCCCCACCACGTCCTCGTCCAGTTATTTTTCCTGCTCATTGTCCTGGTTCCAAGAACCACAATAAAACGCCGAAACCAACAGGTGAATAGATGTACCTAAACTTTATAAAATTAATCAATTGAATGTACAGATACTTAACCTAAATAAGCATATTTCCAGATAATCCCCATGGGTACCACCCTTCCCATAGTCATGGTTTAACGGATCATTCCAATCACAATAGTGACGATAAATCCTCAAAAACCCCATTACAGTTTAAACCAACAAGTAAGTCAATCTACCAAAACACTGCACAAGTAATACAGAAGAAATATCGCAATTTAATGAAAATAGAAATATATCTAGATAAGCCTCACGGTTACCACCGCCCACATAGTCATGGGTCAACCCATCAACCTAGTCAGATCACTGACGACGGATCCTCAGAAACATCTTCGCAATCTAAACCGACAGGTGTGTTAATTTACCAGGAAATTATAGACAAATATCAAATTAAAGGATACCACCTTAACAAAATAAATATATTTCCAGATAAGCCCCATTACAATCATCCCCCAAATGGTCATGTTTCAACTCATCCTTCTAGTCACCACAATGATTATGGATCCTCAAAGAAACCATTATATTCCAAACCAACAAGTGAGTTAATCTATCCAATCCATATTTACGTATCCTGCGTTGAAGCAGATTAAAGCAATAGCCATACTAAAAATAATACACATTTTTAGAAAACCCCCATAGTCACCACTCTACTCATGGTCACCATGTCAACAAGACATCTTCAAACACTCCAGCTGTATCTAAACCGATAGGTAAATCAATCTACCAAAACCAACTATTATTTTTTTTTCATCCACGCGATTTGAGACTACAATATAAAGAAGAATGAGAAAACACGAAGAAATAAATAATATAAATAATTTAATTTTCAAAAAACCACGGGATTCTAAATACCTGTTTTTCGGTAACATTAAAATAAGAACTAAACTTATTTATTAGGAAGTTCCAAACTCTATTATCATAAACATTCAGTCCATCCGGTATCACACACTTTGAAGGCTAATTTCTAAAAATTCCCAGTAAGGAACTTAAAAACCTCCATTATAATAAAACGTTTATCTAAGAATTCTTTGTAAAAAGTACCAAGGACCACCACCAGCACCACCAAGGTCCAGTTTAACAGGTGTATTACACTTTGAAGCCTAGTTTCTAAATAATAATTAGAATATAACTTAACAACTCGGATTTCCACTAACTTATAATAAAATATTATCCTAACATTCTTTTGTAGGAAATCCTTCAAATGTTACTCCAACACCATCAGGACCTACTTCCTCAGGTATGTTACTCTTTGGATACTAACTTATATATAATAACTAGAAACAAACCTAACAACTCGAAATGCCACTAGCTTATAATAAAATATTATCTTAACATTATCTCGTAGGAAGTGCATTAAGTGTTACTCCAAAACCATCAGGATCTAGTTCATCCGGTGTGTTACTCTTTGAAGACTAACTTCTATATAATAACTAGAAACAAACCGAATAGCTCGAACTGCTACTAGCTTATAATAAAATAATATTTTAACATTATTTCGTAGGAAGTCCATCGAGTGTTACTCCAACATCATCAGGATCTAGTTCCTCAGGTATGTTACTCTTTGAAGACTAATTTCTAGATAATAACTAGAAACAAATCTAACAACTCGAAATGCCACTAGTTTATTATACAATATTATCGTAATATTCTCTTCTAGGAAATCCTTCGAGTTTTACTCCAACACCATCAGCATCTAGTTCTTCAGGTATGTTACTCTTTAAAGACTTACTTCTATCTAGAATCTAGATAACAACTAGAAACCACCCTAAGTACTCCAAACGCTACTAGCTTATAATACAATATTATCCTAACATTATTTTCTAGGAAGTTCTTCGAGTTTTACTCCAACACCATCAGCATCTAGTTCTTCAGGTATGTTACTCTTTAAAGACTTACTTCTATCTAGAATCTAGATAACAACTACAAACCACCCTAAGTACTCCAAACGCTACTAGCTTATAATACAATATTATCCTAACATTATTTTCTAGGAAGTTCTTCGAGTGTTACTCCAACACCATCAGGATCTACTTCGTCAGGTATGTTACTCTCTGAAGACTAACTTCTAGATAATAACCAGAAACGGACCAAACAGCTCGAGATGCTAATAGAGCATAATAAAATATTATCTTAACATTATTTCGTAGGACGTCCATCAAGCGTTACTCCAATACCATCTGGATCTACTTCATCAGGTATGTTACTCTTTAAAGACTAACTTCTGGATAATAACTAGAAACAAACCTAACAACTCGAAATGCCACTAGTTTATAATAAAATATTATCTTAACATTATCTCGTAGGAAGTGCATCAAATATTACTCCAAAACCATCAGGATCTAGTTCATCCGGTATGTTACTCTTTGAAGACTAATTTCTATATAATAACTAGAAACAAACCGAATAGCTCGAAATGCTACTAGCTTATAATAAAATATTATCTTAATATTATTTCGTAGGAAGTCCATCGAGTGTTACTCCAACATCATCAGGATCTAGTTCCTCAGGTATGTTACTCTTTGAAGACTAATTTCTAGATAATAACTAGAAACAAATCTAACAACTCGAAATGCCACTAGTTTATTATACAATATTATCGTAATATTCTCTTCTAGGAAATCCTTCGAGTTTTACTCCAACACCATCAGCATCTAGTTCTTCAGGTATGTTACTCTTTAAAGACTTACTTCTATCTAGAATCTAGATAACAACTAGAAACCACCCTAAGTACTCCAAACGCTACTAGCTTATAATACAATATTATCCTAACATTATTTTCTAGGAAGTTCTTCGAGTTTTACTCCAACACCATCAGCATCTAGTTCTTCAGGTATGTTACTCTTTAAAGACTTACTTCTATCTAGAATCTAGATAACAACTACAAACCACCCTAAGTACTCCAAACGCTACTAGCTTATAATACAATATTATCCTAACATTATTTTCTAGGAAGTTCTTCGAGTGTTACTCCAACACCATCAGGATCTACTTCGTCAGGTATGTTACTCTCTGAAGACTAACTTCTAGATAATAACCAGAAACGGACCAAACAGCTCGAGATGCTAATAGAGCATAATAAAATATTATCTTAACATTATTTCGTAGGACGTCCATCAAGCGTTACTCCAATACCATCTGGATCTACTTCATCAGGTATGTTACTCTTTAAAGACTAACTTCTGGATAATAACTAGAAACAAACCTAACAACTCGAAATGCCACTAGTTTATAATAAAATATTATCTTAACATTATCTCGTAGGAAGTGCATCAAATATTACTCCAAAACCATCAGGATCTAGTTCATCCGGTATGTTACTCTTTGAAGACTAATTTCTATATAATAACTAGAAACAAACCGAATAGCTCGAAATGCTACTAGCTTATAATAAAATATTATCTTAATATTATTTCGTAGGAAGTCCATCGAGTGTTACTCCAACATCATCAGGATCTAGTTCCTCAGGTATGTTACTCTTTGAAGACTAATTTCTAGATAATAACTAGAAACAAATCTAACAACTCGAAATGCCACTAGTTTATTATACAATATTATCGTAATATTCTCTTCTAGGAAATCCTTCGAGTTTTACTCCAACACCATCAGCATCTAGTTCTTCAGGTATGTTACTCTTTAAAGACTTACTTCTATCTAGAATCTAGATAACAACTAGAAACCACCCTAAGTACTCCAAACGCTACTAGCTTATAATACAATATTATCCTAACATTATTTTCTAGGAAGTTCTTCGAGTTTTACTCCAACACCATCAGCATCTAGTTCTTCAGGTATGTTACTCTTTAAAGACTTACTTCTATCTAGAATCTAGATAACAACTACAAACCACCCTAAGTACTCCAAACGCTACTAGCTTATAATACAATATTATCCTAACATTATTTTCTAGGAAGTTCTTCGAGTGTTACTCCAACACCATCAGGATCTACTTCGTCAGGTATGTTACTCTCTGAAGACTAACTTCTAGATAATAACCAGAAACGGACCAAACAGCTCGAGATGCTAATAGAGTATAATAAAATATTATCTTAACATTATTTCGTAGGACGTCCATCAAGCGTTACTCCAATACCATCTGGCTCTACTTCATCAGGTATGTTACTCTTTAAAGACTAACTTCTGGATAATAACTAGAAGCAAACCTAACAACTCGAAATGCCACTAGCTTATAATAAAATATTATCTTAATATTATTTCGTAGGACGTCCATCAAGTATTACTCCAATACCATCTGGATCTAGTTCATCAGGTATGTTACTCTTTAAAGACTAACTTCTGGATAACAACTAGAAACAAACCTAACAACTCGAAATGCCACTAGCTTATACTAAAATATTATCTTAATATTATTTCGTAGGACGTCCATCAAGTATTACTCCAATACCATCTGGATCTAGTTCATCAGGTATGTTACTCTTTAAAGACTAACTTCTGGATAACAACTAGAAACAAACCTAACAACTCGAAATGCCACTAGCTTATAATAAAATATTATCTTAATATTATTTCGTAGGACGTCCATCAAGTATTACTCCAATACCATCTGGATCTAGTTCATCAGGTATGTTACTCTTTAAAGACTAACTTCTGGATAACAACTAGAAACAAACTTAACAACTCGAAATGCCACTAGCTTATAATAAAATATTATCTTAACATTCTTTTGTAGAAAGACCTTCGAGTATTACTCCAATTCCATCACGATCTAGTTCAGCCGGTATGTTACTCTTTGAATACTAACTTTTAGATAATAACCAGAAACACACCGAACAGTTCGAAAGTAGTAGCTTATAATACAATATTATCTTAACATTAAGTATGTTACGCTTTGAAGATTAATTTCTAGATAATAATTAGAACCAAGCTTAACAACTTGGAATATCAGTGGTTTATAACAAAATATTATCTACAGTTTCTTTGTAGGAAGTCCTTCGATAATTGCTCCAGCACAAGCAGGATCTAGTTCATCAGGTATGCTATACTTTGAAAGCTAATTTCTAGATAATAGCCAGAAGAAAACTTAGCAACTAGGATTGTCACTGGTTTATAATAAAAACCTATATAAAATCTAATTTCCCGAAAATCCTGCAGGTAGTACACTAACACTGAATCTCTGGACAATAATTTCAGTCAAACTAATCTGCTCAGGATTATCGCTGACTTATTTATAATAATCATCCTCTTTCACAGGAAGATCTTCTGACAGCACTCCGACACCACAAGAATCAAAGTCAACAGGTACTTGCGCCTTTAAACCAAACTTCTGGTTGATTTTTTACTTAGGTTGTCTTCAACTAATACTTGTAACTGCAGCTGATTATAATCGACCTCTTTATCAAATTTTAAACGTCTAGAATCTAAACTAATGTTTCTCTATTTTGAGCTGATACGACAATATTGATAGATAGCACTTATCCTGTCGTTATACTGGAATGTTGCAATTGCAATACAAATATGTGTGTATTTGTGTAGCAATTGCAACATACATACATAAAATATATAGAGTTAACTGCGTCCACAATTAAATAATTTCGTTAAAACCAGTCTGCAGTTTTGTTAAACGGTGATTCGCAAACACGAAAGCAATTTAACCAATTTAAATACAAACTTGTTTAATTCGGCATTACCTGCGATGAAAATGACAATTAGCATTTCGCTTTACGTCGTGTACAAATCGATTATTTACAATATACATAGCGAAAGAAAAATAATCTTTACCTTTTAGATAAAGTACTTCAAAATGCAGTTGACGAAGACCCTGTAGTTGATGGAAATGAATTAAAGAGCGGCGTAGACGGTGGAATTGGAGAAGAAGCCTTAAATATTTACGATTCAATAGCTGACGGTGGTACAACACAAGGAGGAAACGGAAATGGCAACGTTAACATAGGCGGCGGACATACAAGAGGAAACGGTTCTGGTATAGGTGGAAACGGAATAGGTGAAATCGGATTCGGCATAGGAGGACCAGGAATTGGAAACGGTGGTAGTGTTCAAACAACTGTAGGCAGCGGAGGTCCTTCATTTGGCGGATCAGGTGGAACCGTTAATGGCAGTGTGAGAGGTAACGGAGGCCTTGGCTTGGGACTAGGAGCTGGACTAGCTGTTGACTATTCTGGTAGTAGTAACGAATCTCTAGCCGTTTATAGTGGATTTAGCGGTGGTATCGGTGACAACGCTTCCCCAATTAGTGTTTCTATAAGCAGAGGTGGTGATGCTAAGAGTGGTTCAGGACACGAAACATTAGATGTACACGATGGACAAGTAGGAAGAAACGGCTTTGGCTATGGCGGAAATGGTGTAAACGATACAGGTGAGGGTGTCTTAGGTGACGAACATGGTGGTAAAGTTGTTGTTGTGGTGGTAGGTCCAGGCGGAGCTGCTGTAAATGGCGACGGTGAAAATGTAAGTACATCTATTGGTGCAGGCGGAGGGCCAGGTGTAGGGTCTGATTTTGGAAGTAGTATCGATGCCAGTCGAACATCTCCTGAAGGCAAATCCAGTTCCACACGCAGTAAGTGTTAAAATGTAAAATGTTATAAAAAGTATTACAAGGAAACGTTCTAGAAATCCAAGCTGTGAAAATAATAACAACAATAAATCCATACTAGCTTCTACTCCAAAGTTAAGCTAAACACCAGTAACCTATAAACAAATAAATATATGTAACAATGGTTGTGATGGTACAATAAAAACGAATAGTAAATTCTCTTGTATTTATTGCAAAAGTAGTTAATACTACAAAATAGAACAGCCCTTTTTGTGTGTTGAAATAAGCACAAATTGTAGGTTGATGGTAATGGCATAATATATTATGTGGTGGAATTATACCCAACCTAAACTACTACGGTTAAGAGTCCCCAATACAGTGTACGTCCCTGAACTAGCTGGAGAAATATCTCATTAATAGAAAAATTCTCAAACCATATGTTAAGCTACATTTTGATAAATCCTGGCAAATAGCGTTTAAGTCAGAAAACTGCAATTAATAATATTTCACTAATTAGCACGATGTTTAGTGCGTTGCTAGGGCTAGTATATTACCCGATGTTTCAGTAAAACCTTCTCATAGAGAAACACCTTAGATTAGTATGTAAATCTCAAGTCAAGACAAGTTATGGTGAGATTTTCTTGTTGCTACATCGTAATCAAGCTCTTCTACAGACAATGTGCAAAAATGCATAAATTGCATAAAACATAAAATGTAACTAAAATCATAAAATAAGTCATATTAATGGAAATGTAACATACCAATTGGTTATTCGGTTTATATTGAATCCCTGTAGCTTGAACATTTGCTGGACACCGATCCAGTCTAAACCAGTAGTGATGGTGTGTCCTCAGCATAGAAAAGAGCGTTCTAGTTGCATTTCCAATGTTATTACCGCCAACCAATAACAGCTTAACCTAAAAATTACAACTGGCTGTTCTTGTCACACTAAAATATTCAATTCCATTTAATGGTATAAAACAAACACCTATCGTAATAATTATTGGAAAGGATGCACACACTAACCTTAGGACTGTAACTGAAAAGGGATGCTACTTTTTTTAAGAGTATGACCATTGCCCATGCCTTGCAAATGCTACTGGCTTAAGAAAGAAACCCCAGGAGATACAGCGCATGTCTTACGTCGTCTAACCGTCCACCCCTTAATAGTTTACGTTGTGGACCGTCCCATATTGATGTTATAATATTTATTGTAATTTTATTTATAAATTAGAAGAACTATCACTTATCAGCATGATAATTTTTTTCCTTAAACGCAGATTACTAAATAAACATAATGGAAATGCTAATGCATACTATATTAATTATCTTCTTCATAACAGTTCAAGTAAACTTGGTTCTACTCGAAAGGCAGACAATGTAAGTACCTACGACTACTCTATAAGGTTCCTAGAAGATTCTTGAATACTTCTTTCAGGGTTGTGGATTTATTTGGACAAATGCCACAAGAAATTAACAATCACCTTTTACTGAAGAAACGATTATCTCCATAGTTAACATTAGGGTAGCTAAGGAGGTTGTATATTTACTAGTAGGTCAGTGTGGAATGTAACCGCGAGGATTGTCTAAAATTTAACCACAAAAGATAACAAAATAATAGCAAAAATTATCTTAGAGCTTAGACGATTGCCTAAATAAACATAAACATGTAATATGAATTATTGTATTATGAATTCAGGAACAATACTTATGTTTTTGTTACTATTTTGTTGCTGATTTCTGTAAGGAAGTAATTGAGAATTGAGAATTAAACAATAACAACATTACACTTACATTCAAGCTGTAAATAATTTTCTTGCCAATTACAATGCAATAAGATATTCGGTCAGTAGCTAAAATGACGAACAGTATGTGTAGGAATTTACAAGTATCTTTTTATTAAATTTTAAAACCTGTTATAAAACATGAACCCAAAAACTTACAACTACAGGTTGCTTTAAAGTATTCAGCTACAACGTGCACTCGAAAAGTAGTCAAAAATCAACCTTCTTGGTTGCGATAAAGTTAACTATTTAGAATAACAATTTCTCATTTTTAAGTTGAATGTAACGGATACTGTAGTTTCCGTAATCACTACGGATTGAAACGTTCGTCTTTTTATCTCAATGGTTATCCATTCATTTTAACTCAATGGGATATGCGACGTTGTTTTTTGCATTGTTTCAAACATCGTGGCCTACGTGAATTTCTATAATTGCTTCTAGGAAAATGGGTCCATGTGCGGCTGACTATTGTTTCTGCTAGCTCCGCACAAATCATTCCTGCTGGCATTCTTTCTAGTAAAAGAGGAGACGCATTTTGGCAGTGAAAGCGTGCACACCAGTTAAATCCTTAGTGCATTTTTTTTGTCTTCGAAAATTTTGAAGTGCCTTTTTGAGCTGCCTTATCTTGTGAGTGTTTAACTACCTGTGCCTTCGTTTATCTTTCGTATGTTACCTGCATCGATTTGATAGCCAAATAATTCAAAAAAAACTGTGGATAAGAGTGTTTTATTGTTGCGCAATTCCTTGCAACTTCAAACTTCTTCGGCTGCATCTCTAATAAGGTTAACCTGCAGTCCCATAAAGAAGGGACACCCTGTCGAAAAATCTGCAATCCAGTCTTCGCTCAATTTAGACGAACATCAAACAAAGCTGTCGTATTCGTCACCGAATAATTATCCGTAGTCCTGTGACGTCATCCAATCATGACGTGTTTGCATTCCACGAACAAAGGTATGTTCGAAACGCCCTAATTAATTATTTATGTAAACAGTGCTTAAATAAACCAACGTAAACTTTCAAAGTATTTCTTCGATGTTAGTGGACGTTTGTTTTTAAATATATTTTCTACATTTCATTGTTTAAAATAAATAAACTTTTTGGAATTATCACTTTAGCTTAAGGTGTGTTAAAAGAAATCTTTTATGAAATATGTAGTATTTTAAATGCACTGAGAGCTCTCAAGGAATATTTGAATTTTAATCATTTGTATGCCTTTACTAAATGTCAAAATTTTAATTTATCCTGTTTGTAACCTGTTATTATGAAATGTTTAAATGTGTTATTTTTAATAAATTTATTCTTGTTCTAATCATCTATGGTAAATTTTGTTTTTTTGAGTTTCTCCTTTTGCTCAAATACTAAATTTAATTACTTAATCAACTTTAATCTTCCAAAAAGGAGTGGCGCCCTAATTAAGGGACTGATTTATAAATCATTACGTCATGTTCAACAAAAGCCCACAACTCTAAAGTAAGTATGATTTAGCTAGCCGAGGCTTTCCTTGTTCTTACTAAATTATTGTGACTTCGGCCTTTTGGTTCGTTACACATTTTTGGCACCGAACGTGAGGGCATTCGAGTAAATTTTGTGGGCATGACAAAATCAGTACTCTTATTTTATTTTGTGTATCTTGACTTACCTGTAC
>JABXWE010055938.1:0-13267 GCA_014611495.1 Limonius californicus | reverse complement strand
TAAATCGATGTAATATATTCCTCCAGTGATTGTTTGATGGCACTATTAGGTAGAAGTAATAAATAAACCACCTGTATGTACTTGAAGTTTGTGATATTTTCTATCCGTAAGTAGGCCCTTTTAATTATTTTAATATAGGTAAATATTATACCTCTGTAAGGAGTACTTTCTGTGCCTGTGCTAGAGAATAATCTTCTGTTAGTTCGACATAACATTATGTGTTATTATGTGTTAGGTGACTTATAGAACTGCACAAAGTTTACAAATCGCTAAAAATTTGCCTAATTTTGAATATTTTACCAATTACTTGGTGCTCCTGTGCTCAAAAAATAATTTTTATAGTAGATAGTTAAATTGACAATTAAAGAAATTATGTAGAAAAATATATAAAGAAAATTAGTAGAACATTTTGGAATATAAAAACGGCACGTGTCTATAAAAAAGTGAAAACAGTTTATGAAATACATACCTAAAATGAGTGCAAACGTTCCTTTCACTTTTAGTACAAGATAACTACTTTGAATGATTATAATAACACAAGCAGCAAAAGTGAACTAGAACAAAATGTGTAACAGTGACATAGAATTCTGAGCGAAATTCAAATTTCTATGCAAATTATGAAGTTGCACAAAAAAAATTTGTACAATGGAAACTTTAGTGAATACCTACCCTTTGCTTAGGTGCGAAATTATTGAATTAGGTATTATTCATCACAATCTAGAGTGAATCATAAAATTTAGTTGATTTTTGTGAGTAATCGCCGAAATTAGAAATATGTATTGCCATTACCAAAGAGAAATAATCATTAACGTAATCTAACATGTTAAATATGAGCAGATTTGGTAGAATGTTGAAAATTCAACTCTCCAACAAATTATCTTAACTGTATACCTAGTAAATTATTATTTATACCCAATTGATAACCGAGCAATATTACATTCATAATCTTTAATCTGTCTGAATTTCAGTGTTGTTTCGGTGGTGATTTCTAATTTTTTACACTAAAATTCCAACCGACTTATTTTAATAAAATAATGTGTTTGGCGCGACCTTTCAAAACAGCTGCTGCTTCCCGAATATCTGACATCCAAAATTAATAACATTGAGGATTATGAGGACCTAAATACTCAATCAAATTAATCAGATTTAGCTAAAAAGAAGGGAATATCTTACACGGTTCAAAGTTTAACTGCCGAGGCAATTTATAATAAATAAGTACGAGGAAGAGTAAGCGAAACAACTTAAAATCTTCTTATTTATTCGAATTAGAGGTAAAATTCCGAAATATTTGTTAGCATGTAGCTAAAAATAAATTACTTTTCAGGGCAACCTTTTGCCCTTTAGTGTTTGTTCAGTATTAAAGCGTTTACCTTCATTTAATTGCTTCTAAATCTGTGTTAGTTTCTGATTCGGTCCATTAAGGTTTAATGGTCTGTTTACAATACCGTTTTATGTTACAGCGAAAAGTTATCTCTGATAAGTGCAAAGCCAAATTTAAAATATCAGTTTCAGATCGCCCCGGCTATGGCATCAAACAGAGCTCTAATAAAGTTTCATAATTGAAACAAGTACGGACGTTAAGGACGAAGTTACTTCGCTCTAGTTGGCCAAGGCCTTCTACTCGACGCCAAGAGAATATCACCGGCCAGTAATTAAAGCAGAGAAGGAACGCCCTCCAAAGGGGAAATCCCCAATGAGAAGCCTTGATTGCGTAATTAGAACAAGTCTCTATCTTGGTTTGAAGTTGCACGTCCAATCCCAGCCCTTGATAGCACTCGTGCTACTGGTCTGCAAACGCAGAATTGCCACAGATACCCACTTTTATTGGAGGATAATTCCGGCAATATCCTGGAAAAATTCTGAAATTACAACTGCTTTATGTTGGAAACAATTTGGCACATCTGCGAGTTTGCGATTACACGGGGCTGGCAAGAAGTTTATTGACGCGTTAGTTTTGTTGGATTTGTATGAATAATAGAAAGGGGATGTGTGGGTAACATGGCGAACGCATTTTACTGGAAAACCAGAATTAAACTAACATTTTTTGATACTAGGGTCCTCTAACGGTTAATAGGTTAATTAAAATATGTCGACAAAATCAAGCAGAAGCGTCAAGTTATTTAGCATTTGTTAAATGACAGTTGCGGCATATTGAGCGATAAAATTTCCACAGTCGCATTTAGTGTTATATAAGAATACACCAAGGTAAGAAAAAGTATTCTGCTGTATTTTGCATGTTTCCTGTGGCAATGTTCGTTACCCATTTACTTCACCAATTATTTTCGCATGATTTAACATAACCTGCCATAAAATGGCGAATTCATCATCTTACCCAACTAATTAGTCATCTTACCCCCATGATATTTCCCACCTTAATATATTTTTTTTTATTTAGGTAAAGACCCGAAAGCCCCTGGCTTTGATCTAATTACTGGTGAAGTTTTGAAACAACTCCCAAGAAAAGCCATAGTGAAACTTACCAATCTTATTAACGCATCCTTCAGGTTAAAGTATGTTCCTTAGATGTGGAAAGTAATCATGATCCCTAAACCAGGGAAACCTCTTCATGGCGTAGCATCGTATAGGCCTATATCGTTGTTGCCAGTTATTTCGAAACTATATGAAAAATTGCTCCTTAAGAAACTAAAAACCATAATAGAGGAAAGGAATGTGATTCCCTGTCATCAGTTTGGTTTCAGAGAAAGCCATTCGACAATCGATCAAGTTCACAGAATCACAAACGTCATTGAAAAATCTTTAGAAGATAAAAAAAGTCTGTTCCACCGTGTTTCTCGACGTTGCTCAGGCTTCTGACAAAGTGTGGCGCGAGGGCTTCTTTGACTGAACTGAATTTGATTCTGCCACGGCAATATTCACCAATCTTACAATCTTATTTATCAGAAAGATATTTTAGAATTAAACAAGACGATGTTTATTCTGAATTAAAAGAAATCAGAGCAGGGGTGCCACAAGGTAGTGTGCTAGGACCGGTACTCTATCTATTGTATACTAGTCATATCCCAAGTCTTCAATACGAAACCATAGCAACATTAGCTGATGACACGGCAATTATACTACTACACACTAATACTTGGCGCATCAAATAAATGAAAATAAGTTTGTACATGTGGACTTTACTAACGAACAGAAGCAACACCTAGGTACCTATCAGAATCAACGATACCCAGATTCCCTATGCTAACTCAGCTAAGTATCTGGGAATGACTTTAGACGCTGCACTCCGCCGTTCATGTCAGAAAGAAACGTGAAGAGCTTGGTATTAAACTGCAAAAAAATGTATTGGCTACTTGGACGAAATTCCAAATTGTCCACATATAACAAACTGCTTTTATACAAGCAAATATTAAAACCCGCTTGGACCTACGGCATTCAACTCTGGGGTTGTGCCAGTAAGAACAACATCCAAGTGATTCAGCGTTTTCAGAACAAATCACTAAGGAACATCGTTGATGAACCCTGGTACTGCCGAAACAGAGATATCCATCGGGATCTTCAAACGGATACTGTTGATCAAACCATCGCCAAATTTGCCAGTAGCCATGAACAAAGGCTGCTTCACCATATGAACGTCGAGGCTATCCAGCTCCTGGACAACACAAACTTAGTAAGAAGACTCAAGAGGACAAAGCCTTTTGAGCTAGTGAAATAGTGATAGTACAAAGCAGAGTATTGTACAGTATTCGGGCTACATGTTAAGTTTAGTGTAGTTACGTTATTAGAACACAAGGCAAACTAGTGAGTAAGACCTTAGTTTTAAGAATCTTCAAACGTAATCAATTAGGATAGAATAAAATTACTCATTGATCTACCCAATTGATCAGATTCTAATAATCTTAAAAGACCCTGTAATGGGTATTTTAAACAAATAATAAATTTAGGTAAAGTTGCCGAGAACATACAATAGAAAGACAAATCGTGGACATTGGTCCCACAACTCATTGTTAGTGGCCATGTATGAAGTTCAAGAGAAAATCACTTCGAGGTTATGTCACCAAACTAAGGAATATAAAAATTTACCAGAACACTCTGGTAGATAGCGGACTACATTCAATGCCCAACAAATAAAATAGTTTGTTAATTATGTAAAAGAAATCAGTACCTAGTCGAGGATTTGGCCTTACTAGGTTTCAACTAAAAAAGGTAGTCTACGAATATGCCGAAAAAGAAAATATAAGGCATACATATAACAAACAAAAGCAAATAGCCGGTCAGAATTGGTACCAGCTTTTTACCAGAACTAATAGAAGTAGTCTAAGAGCACTGGAAGCAACATCAATAGGACGAATGATGGGCTTCAATAAATCGGGACGTTCGCATCAAATATAAATTTTCTCCAGAGCAAATATATAATGCAGACGAATTGGGTCTGTCAATTGTTCCTATACGATTACCAAAAATCTTGACACCATCAGGAAATCGCCGAGTTATTAAAGTTGTATCTGCCGAATGGGGAAAGAACACCACAATTGTAGGCGCCATGAACGCAGTAGGCGCTCATATTCTGCCTTTCATTATTTTCGCTAGACAATGGATGAAACCAGAACTTCTTCATGGTAAGTATTTAGGTATTGCTCAATCTACTATTTTGGACGACAGCTGGGAGTTTTGTTATAGGTATATTTGAAAATGTTTGTACGCCACGCCAAACTATCGGCTGAAGCTCCGATTTTACTTTTCGTAGACAATCATGCTTCCCATATCTCACTTGAGGCAGTTAATTTCAGCAGATCCAACAACCTTGTTTTACTGGGTTTGCCGCCTCACACAACGCATAGACTTTTGGACCCTTAAAAGCTTTTCATAATCAGGCTTGTGATTCATTCATGGTAAATCACCCTGCCATTCCAATAAATGTCAGAAATTTGGGGCCCATGTTTGGGCGAGGCATACGCTAAAGCAGCGACAGTTAACAATGTAGTCAAAGGATTCCGTGCGTGTGGAATTGGACCGTACAATCCTCAGATTTTTGAAGAAAGCGATTTCTCTCCATCAGCTGCAAGCGAAAGGGACTGCATGCCAAACTTGGTTTTTCGTGACGTTGGTAGTGAGCAGGTTCCAAACAATAATCCAGAAAATTCGGACGTTCCGTCATATGATAATGTTTCTTTGAAGGAAATAAAAAGGCGCGGTTTGTTAACACCACTTTCAAAGAAGGCTACACATCTCGAAGCATTTCTGCAGCTTCATCTGTAAAGCGTAACCTATATTCATCAGAGCCAGACCCCAGCTGTTCTATGTCGGAATCTGGCAGTTCCCTATGGGAAATGAGACCCTTTCCTCCATTCAACGTTCTGTTCAAACTAAGCGCAAAAAGCTTTCAGCAAGTATAATTAGTAGCACTCCTGTAAAAAGTCAACTGGAAGAAAAAGAAAAGCTAATAGCAGAGAAAGAAGAAAAAAAGAAAAGTAGAATAGTTTCACTGAAAAAGAATAAGACATTTCCAAATAAAACACAGAATAAAATCTATTTCAATTTCTCAACCTTTACATGAATTATCTTGTTTTTGTAAAATCACGAAAATGTAATGCTTTCTTTATAATTTTTTAAGAAGAAAGTTAAGTTTTGTTAAATTTTCAAATACAATAAGTTTAAAGCTAAGATATCAGTGTAAGGATTAGACATAGTTTTATTGGTAAAATAAATGTTCATTCATTCAAAAACTAATTCTTTTCCTTAACATAGTCATCTTACACCAACCTCCCCTACTTTTCCCCAAGGGTGTTTGAAGAGAGGGATTTCCTTTTCAAACGCCAAGTTATTCAAAATTTTTCTAAGGGGAAATTGAAATTAAGAAAATTAAAGCTTTCCAGAAATGAATGAAACAACCTGTTTGGATAGGATTAAATGACGATGGTGGTTCAAGCCTATCAACTTTGAATAACCTTTAACCACCACGATATTTACAACTTACACATCTACACATCTTACGATTCCTCAACTAAAGTTACTGTAAATAGCCACAATTCAAGTGTGCCTACTGAAGATGGCAACTGAATTGCCAAAACACATATTCAGGTGTTCTATATATTGCAGTGGTAAAGTTTTATAACCTGTTTGGAGGTTCCTGCACTTTAAAAGAGTCACCTCCAATATTCGTAGCAATATTAAATGCCACACTCCCTCCCCCGAACAATTATGCGAGTATATGTTTAGAAAAAAAATACCACCAAACTGATTTGTTTCATATTTTTTTAATGCTAGATGTGTAAAGGTATTAGGCGTACCCACTAACGTAAAGAAAGTGTACTCAAGTGGGGTTGCGGTGGATGCAGTGAAACAGTTTCAGACCAGACGTTATAGTA
Source organism: Limonius californicus (assembly GCA_014611495.1). Classification (NCBI taxonomy): domain Eukaryota; kingdom Metazoa; phylum Arthropoda; class Insecta; order Coleoptera; family Elateridae; genus Limonius; species Limonius californicus. The sequence continues at coordinate 6,944 of JABXWE010055938.1, read as the reverse complement.
AAAATTTTCAGACAATCGCAAATACATTAATGTTTGGTATACAAGACTGTTAAACTAAACTTCAAAACTTGGCAGCACTTATCGAAGGCGAACTTCTTAAATTCATTCTAATAATCGTAGACTGCTAAATGATTTGGATTTAGTGGATGTATTACTATTACGATTTTCAAAAAACTTATGAAAGCAATATAGAAAATGTTATTTTCTGAGCCTTTTAGAGTTCTATTATGTTATAAATTTGAAGAAATCCTCGGAAATCATTTTATTCTCAGATATTTCTAAAATTTTAAAAGTTAAGGTAGAGGACGTACCTACTAATATAAAGAAAGTGTACCCAAGTGTGGTTGAGGTGCAAGTGAAGCAGTGCCGTAGCAGACGTTAGAGTCGATATTGTCAGAAAACCGTAGGGACATTAATTTTTAGTTGCAGGGCAGTAAACCTAAAAGTTAAAACTTGGTAGCACTTAACGAAGGCGAACTTCTTAAATTAATTCTAATAATTCTAGACTGCTAAATTATTTGGATTCAGTTGGATCGCTTTTCAATACGGAGTATTAATATTAAACTTTTCAAAAAAATTCATGAAAGTAATATAGAAAATGTTATTTTCTGAGCCTTTTAGAGTTCTATTGTGTTATAAATTTGATGAAATCCTCGGAAATCATTTTATTCTCAGATATTTCTAAAATTTTAAAAGTTAAGGTAGAGGACGTACCTACTAATATAAAGAAAGTGTACCCAAGTGTGGTTGAGGTGCAAGTGAAGCAGTGCCGTAGCAGACGTTAGAGTCGATATTGTCAGAAAACCGTAGGGACATTAATTTTTAGTTGCAGGGCAGTAAACCTAAAAGTTAAAACTTGGTAGCACTTAACGAAGGCGAACTTCTTAAATTAATTCTAATAATTCTAGACTGCTAAATTATTTGGATTCAGTTGGATCGCTTTTCAATACGGAGTATTAATATTAAACTTTTCAAAAAAATTCATGAAAGTAATATAGAAAATGTTATTTTCTGAGCCTTTTAGAGTTCTATTGTGTTATAAATTTGATGAAATCCTCGGAAATCATTTTATTCTCAGATATTTCTAAAATTTTAAAAGTTAAGGTAGAGGACGTACCTACTAATATAAAGAAAGTGTACCCAAGTGTGGTTGAGGTGCAAGTGAAGCAGTGCCGTAGCAGACGTTAGAGTCGATATTGTCAGAAAACCGTAGGGACATTAATTTTTAGTTGCAGGGCAGTAAACCTAAAAGTTAAAACTTGGTAGCACTTAACGAAGGCGAACTTCTTAAATTAATTCTAATAATTCTAGACTGCTAAATTATTTGGATTCAGTTGGATCGCTTTTCAATACGGAGTATTAATATTAAACTTTTCAAAAAAATTCATGAAAGTAATATAGAAAATGTTATTTTCTGAGCCTTTTAGAGTTCTATTGTGTTATAAATTTGATGAAATCCTCGGAAATCATTTTTTTCTCAGATATTTCTAAAATTTTAAAAGTTAAGGTAGCACGCATACCTACTAACATAAAGAAAGTGTACCCAAGTGTGGTTGAGGTGGAAGTGAAACAGTGCCGTAGCAGACGTTAGAGTCGAAATTGTCAGGAAATCGTAGAGACATTACTTTTTAAGTTACAGGGCAGTAAATCTTAAAGTTAAAACGTGGCAGCACTTAACGAAGGCGAATTTAAATTCATTCTAATAATTCTAGACTGCTAAATAATTTGGATCGCTTTTCAATACCGTGTATTAATATTAAACTTTCCAAAAAATTCATGAAAGTAATATCTTAGAATATGTTATTTTCTGAGCCTTTTAGGGTTCCATTATGTTATAAATTTGATGAAATCCTCGGAAATCATTTTGATCTCAGATATTTCTAAAATTTTAAAAGTTAAGGTAGCAGACGTACCTACTAACATAAAGAAAGTGTACCCAAGTGTGGTTGAGGTGGAAGTGGAGCAGTGTCGTAGCAGACGTTTGTAAAGAGCCTGAAGTCTCACTCCTGGGCACCAGCACTCTTCACGTGATTCTTCTGAGTGCTAAGTTAGAATCTTTAGGAAGTAGAGACCGAGCAGCTCAAAAGCTACTACCATTATTTTTGGACTGTGCCGATATTGCAAGCGCGGAGCTCAAGTTTAGAATAAGCTTCATCCCCATTTAAGCCGCGTTGGTTGTGCGCAATCTGCGGCCAGAGTTTCAGCTATATTGGTCAAGCTGTAAAGCATTATTTAATTATCTTATTTTTTTATTTATATTTTTATCGCTGCATTCTCACAGATAAGTGATGGTCTATTTCAGGGGTGTCCAAGTGCCGACCCATGCGGCCCGCATATAAGATGTTTGCGGTTTTCAAGGTGTTATGAAAAAATCATATTATGAGTCCCGTGAAGCGCTTATTAATTGTGAATTGTGAATGACTCTGAAATCGTATTTCCACTACTAAGTTCCTCGAGAACCTCTACATAGATTGTCTTATAAACTTCTCTGTTTCCTCTTCCAACAACAAAAATTGATCTAGATATTTCTGACCTTGTGAATGCTACAGATCGTCTCCAGTCATCACACTGAACACTTATTTGGTTTTAAGGTATTATGTCTTATATATGTTTTTTAATTAAAAGTACTTTTCGTAAATAAATCTAAACCAATTGTCGTACAAAATACATCTGTTGGCATGTATGGGATGACTTATATTATTTAACTTCAAGTTCATATAGTTGGAATGGCGCAGTCGGTACTACTCGTCAATGTCATTATTTTTTTCTACTATTAGTATACCATATTCCTAGATTTAAATATGTTTTTAGCAGTTTAAAACATAACCTCTTAAATGTTTGTAATTCATTGTAGAGTAAGCGTTAAAACATAAATAGCGTTACGATTATTAATGTTTAAACGCAATATAACTATTTCTAAATTGTCGTTGCCTGAGAAGAATTCGCCACTGTTAATTGTAAGTCTGGGAAACATTGTTGAAAAACATCACATATTTAAAAATATTGTTTACTTTTTGCAAAAAAATGCGAAACCATGTCTAACTTCCTCTTCAGGTACCGGATTTATGAAATGCTTATTAACTCTATGATTTTTTTAAACGTATTAAATTTCATGCAAATCTAGCCAATCGTTTCGGAGGTAGAAGTGATAAGTATGTTAATACCAGCAAAGAAACATTTTTAAACACAACTATTTTAGGATACTAATAATATCTGATAATACTTTCACTAACATCTATGCTATCCACGGAAAAATAAAATTTTGACTACGGCTGATATGTTGAAAATAATCACTTTGACACATCGGACTGGAAAAAAGTTTATTAATACGTTGATGTGGTTGAATATTTACCAAGAATAGTTATTTTTTTGAAAGTATTTATCAGAAATGGATTCTCTTGTCAAACTTATTGTTTTAAATTGTTTTCTTAAAGGTAAGAAAGTTTGATTGATGTTTAATTTAAGAAAATAAAACCATAAGCTTTATAAAAATGGCTCTTTCAATATAAGCACTCATATCAGTGCCTTCCTGCTGAGCTTTCGTGGACAGATGGTCCCTGCGAGGTGAGCTTAACTAAACGAGCGATGCCCACACCAGCGAGCTTTGATTTCAGCGGATTTATGTATTGTAAACGATTGCTTTATGCGATATGAGACACCATTTACATGAAAAATGTATCTGGGAAAACGTCCTTATACGAGCTTTTGTTTTCGATACCAGAAAATATTGCGCCTCTGCAAAACGTGACTGGTTTTTCTGTAATTGATGGTGTGGGCCGTAACTTCAAATTGGATTACCTAACGGCAATTTTACGCGTTCTCTGCTATTGATAATTAAATAAGCCGGCGAGGTGATACTCCAGTCGAAAAAAGTTTCGGACCTTAAATTTCAAATTTAATTTCTTTGAAGCTGATATGTAATCAATACTCACTCAAAACAATATAAAAATACGAAAGGCGAAGAGAATTTTACGAGTTTTAAATCTTTATCTACTAGTAGGTATAAGAAAAAAACACTTCTATATACGTTTCGATCCGTTAAGACGAATTAGAACAATACATATTTACTAAATGTGGTAAAAAGTACTTAAAAATAAAAGTCTGAATTACTACAACCTGCAACGAAAAGTTATTTGGCTTTTATTAAAGAAACATCAACTCCTGCAGTTTAGATCTTCAGGGCACGAAGAGAAATAAAATATTTCAAGATCTAACTCTTTTATTGAAACAATAAATCTAGGAGTTAAAAAACAACGAACCAAACATGTCAAGCCGAGAAAGTCCCAAACAAATCAAGTTTCAAGAGTTCAGAATGTTCATAAAGCTCAATTGTTGCGTGGATTGTCTCTTGGGGCTGCTGAAAATTTCCTGAAAGCTTCTGCATATGAAAATATAATTTTGTGTGTATCTGAGTGAATCCCAGAGAGTCCTTTTCCGGCAACCAGCAGGATCCGAATGCGCTCTGCGTCCTGTCAGGACGTGGTTTGGGGCGTCGGAGCAGGAGATGCGCGCGGTCGCTCTCAACGCAGGCGCCACAACCGACGTCGATAACATTGCTCTGCATGCATTATATTTTTAAATGTGACCGGAATATCTTTACATTAAGCAAACAAAGGCGCTCATTTGTATCACAAAATGCTAGTCCTTTCAAACGAGAAGAGTCCGGAATGTTTTCCTTATTTAAAGGCATCGTTAGTGCCTATTCTTATATTTATAGTACGAAGATTGAGCCCTATATGACAGTAATTACATGTGTATGAATTTAATTTTTTAGAATATAAACCTGTAACAAGATTAATCCTTAGCCAAAGCAAAGTCTTAGCTTCTTCGGGATTTTCCACTTTGAACTTCTAGAGTTCCTCAAACTTCGTTGTGGATTAAAGTTCTTGGAAGAATCATAATTATTATAAGAAGCATACAAAAGAAGGTTTAAAAATAGCCCTAAAAAGCAACGGAAGGGAAGGTTAAATTTAATGCGTTTTTCCTCATTTCCGAATGGCAAACGTCCTTAATGAAATTTCAATATACATTCCCATTTTTACAATTAGGAATAATGAAAATAAATTATACCCGGCATCTACAATCTCTCCGTTTGGCATAATAAAGGAATTGATATTTCTTTGATAAAAATTCGGGGTCTTTTGTTTGCTTCTTCGGAATAAGTAATATAATTATAAGGAAGCAATTTCCCAGAAAAGTTCTCTGTGTGGCCCTATTTGAAAGAGCGCCAGGAACGGACCGACCGGCCCTAATTGTAGTGTGTAAATTTAAATTTCACAAAAGGGTGGTTTTATAAAAGAAAGGATGGAATGAAACAGTTCGGCTTTATTTATGGTCCCCAGTGTTTTGTTTTCATTTTTTTGATAATTTGCTGGTTTCTTTTAATTCTCTAATTTAATTTTGATGGGATCCTTATTTCTCCGTTTATAAATATTTATTGATACTTCAAAAATAGTAGTCAACAAGTTGTATCTGCAACACAAAAAGGTAAGAACAGTATAATCAGGGATGTGGTAAACATTTGAATTAGCAAAATACTATACTCTTTACTCTAGTTTAAGTTAAGTTTAAAAACGGAAGAAAAATATTAGATTCCTAATTTAAGTATGAGATAAAAAGATTAACTTAAATATGAAACTGGATAATAGAGGTTAGTTAAATTATTGATATTTGACCAGTTTTAAATACGAAATTTAAAGTAGATAAACAATAAATGTGTATTCTTTCCAGCAATTATATATTCTACAGGTAATTTCTATCTTTAAAGTCTGAACATAGAAGAGAAAGTTGTAGTGTTTCTTTCGCAACAACAAATATAAGTGGTTAGAATTTAAGGGATTACTAAAGTGACATTCTCTATATCATGGACGGATGGCAAAAAAATCGCGTCCACTTTAAAAATCATGTAAGCGAGATTTTACCTATTTGTCGCTGTGTAAATGCGTATTGTATTAACTTTAACATTAAATTGTTAAATGGGTTATTAACTCACAATGAAGTTGTCACTATTTTATCTAATATGAAACAAGTTCCTTGTTGTGATCAATTTACTATTTAAATACTAATTTGTTATTAGCAGAAGAAAACATAGTACGCCGGTATTTATTTTTATAAAATACAATTTATACATGAAGCAGGAAGGGTTAATATTTTCTAACTTGATTTAATCTTGCAGATATAAATACAGAGAGATCAAAAAAGAACTTGATTACAGCAAGCCATGATTTTTTTTTGTTCGTATTCATGACAGTTGATAGGATATTTTTGATCTACGACCTACGAAAAAAAAGTGATGGCTTGCTGTAATCAAGCTCTTTTTTGATCTCTCTGTATATATACAAGGATTTCTACAGCCGTCGCTGCTTTCCTTTTCTCTCCTACTGTCTCCATTCCGCCCTGTTCTCCCATTCACCGTCTTCTAATCCTCTCCTTCCCATCGCATTGTCCACTCCATCTTTCCAAGATCTTCTGGGTCTTCCTCTTCTTCTTCTTCTTCTTCTTCCCATGAGACTCCAGTCTGTAATTTTTGCTATCCATCTATTTGGATCTGTTCTTCTAACGTGCCCATACCATATAAGTCTTTTCTCATCGATATAGCTTAATGTGTCCTTCTCTATTTCCATTCGCCTTTTGATTTCCTCGTTTGGTATTCGCTCTATACGCGTAACTCTACTACTTCTCCTCCAGTATTCCATTTCTGTTGCATTCATTTTATTATTGCTTTTTTTGTTTAATACCCATACCTCTGCACCGTAGGTCATTCATTATGCTGCGTACCATAGTATTATAAATTCGCGTTTTTATATGTTTTGTAATCTGTCTATCCCATAGAACTGAATTTAGCTGTTTAATGGAGTTCCGAGTCTGTCCTAATCTGCTCTTTATCTCTTATTTCGTTATACCGTTTGTTGATACTATGAATCCCAGGTATTTAAATTTATTCG
>JABXWE010055897.1:0-18849 GCA_014611495.1 Limonius californicus | reverse complement strand
ACATATTTATAAATGTAACATACTTAAAAAAAGTAGTCTCCTGACATGGCAATGATATTTTTAAGCAGCTGACATTCATATTTGAATTAAAAAAAAAATCAAGGGGCACATATTAAGAATTGTATATTTACAAATATGAGATTGCCCATTTTTTAAACTTCACAGTAGAAAGTGTTTAAAAAAGTACGATACGCTTAAATGTTAGTATCTAAAATATTAACCTCTTGTAGATAATTAGCATTTCCATATATAAAAGTAATAGGTTCAAATATTATCTGCAAAACAGGCGGTATATCACATATTTATAAATGTAACATACTTAAAAAAAGTAGTCTCCTGACATGGCAATGATATTTTTAAGCAGCTGACATTCATATTTGAATTAAAAAAAAAATCAAGGGGCACATATTAAGAATTGTATATTTACAAATATGAGATTGCCTATTTTTTAAACTTCACAGTAGAAAGTGTTTAAAAAAGTACGATACGCTTAAATGTTAGTATCTAAAATATTAACCTCTTGTAGATAATTAGCATTTCCATATATAAAAGTAATAGGTTCAAATATTATCTGCAAAACAGGCGGTATATCACATATTTATAAATGTAACATACTTAAAAAAAGTAGTCTCCTGACATGGCAATGATATTTTTAAGCAGCTGACATTCATATTTGAATTAAAAAAAAAATTCAAAAAGGAGTGCAGATGCCTGTCTGGTGAATTTCAATAGCCGGGTACCACCTGTACATACATTAATTTTTCGCAACCGGGCACAGCATCTCAATTAAAACTTGTACAAGCTTTTTTTTCTAATACCTAGCACATCATCTTGCATAAATTTACTTCAAAGTAAATTAGTTTCGGATTGCTTTCCGAATAAAATATATTGACTACGTATTTTAGCAAAAAAGACGTAAATTCCCGGTAATAATGATATAGGCGGTTTATATTCCATATCTGAAAAATCCATATACTGTGCCTTAGATAGGGCTGCGAGAAACGTGGAGATAATGATCCTCCTCATACTATAAATTACGATTTTTGGTCTTTCATTTACATTTGGAAATGGAATTTATCATTTTTCCGCGTTGGTATACATATTCCAACAACAACAATAACAATATTGACACTTACAAAAACTCAAACAAATGTTGTTTTATCCACTTCCATAGCAGACGTGATAAATACTATGCTGCACTCCTACTCTGCGTAAATAGTTTGGCTGTATCTTGAAAACCGTGGATTTTCAAACCCATGTTTATTACGACTTTTTTGTTTGTATTGACGAGATCTATAAGTGGGTAAAATATTGGAACGTATTTTTTTAAACACACATATATAAGTGAAAACCAACAAAAATAGATATCAATGTTTTATATATTTCAGTAAATGTTCAAAATTGCCTCTATCCACTACCACGCATTTTGTAATTCATTTTAGAAACGATCTTTAAACTCGAATATGCGTGCAAGGTGTAATTGATGCACGTGCCTTGAATATTCTATTTTAAAAATCATGCTTATAAAAACAGTCTAGTGAAGTATGGATGGTCATGTGGATGCGCAGTTCCTCTTCCAATCCAGTTTCCTTCAACACATTATTCATTCAAGTAATTCCAAACAATCCACCCCTAAAGAGCGGGACAGCCATCATGTTGGTACTAACGTTTTTTCCGTACATCGAGTTCTACATCTTCCAACAACTCCAGTAAGATGTTTCGTGGAACATCGAAGTACCGTTATCCAGTTAAACATTCATGAAAGAAATGTGGTCCAATAATAAGGTACCAAACATTTACAGAAATAACTCTTCGAAAATAGGTAATACATATCCACGAGGATTCTTTATGCCCTTTACATTTGTTTGAGAAGTTTGCTTCGTTGATAAAAAATACTCCACAAGAGATGAATTTAGAAGAAGCTGATTCTGAAAGAAATTTTGAAAGAAATTATAAAATTTTAATCTTCTGTGGGAGTCATTTTCACACAGTTCGTGCACGTAACGTGATACGGTTGAAATACATTTGTTTTCAGAATGTTTGTAACTGAAGTTTTACTAACACCCGCAGTTGTGTTTAGATCTCTTTGACTTACATGAGGATTCTCATTCACTGCTAGTTTATTTTCCATGTGCCTAATCGTTCTGGGCCTACATCGTCTGTAATCAACAAATTTACCTTCGTTTCTTAAAGAAGTTTCAAGGCGTGTAAATATTTTTACAGACGGTGATCTCCTAGTTGATTGTGGTTGGATAGTGCTACCTGCCGCAGCTAGTATGTTGGGTAGCGTTAATCACTTTTAAGGGATACAATTAGTTTAGCCCACCCTGAATATCACTAATATTATAACTACAATTATAGTTATAAATTTAAGCGAAAGTCTCAAACTAAAAAGCCATTTACAAGTTTCACTCAAAATACTTATAGACCTTAAACCCAAGTAGTTATCGACCCACATATACTGTGTGTTTTAAATTCGGTAAATACAAAACTTTGCATGCAGCATTGAATATATTACTTCCCTTTATTCTTCCATGTACCTCGTTCCCTTGCTGTTCTGTACCATTGCCTGTATGCAAACATTCGTATATTGTCTTCCTATTTTCCTTGTTTCAAAATAGAGTTTTGTCAATAAAAAATAAAACTTGTTTCTAGTCCTATATCCTCTACCAAACTGAACTTTTCAGATTTATATTACAAAAATCAACAAATGAACAGTTGAAATGTGCAATACTTTTTGAATGGTCAATCTCATTACTTTAGAAAATGTTTTTCAATACTGAGTCCAAGTAGTTTCATAAAGATCGGCAAAATTGCTTAGCAATACACGCATTTGGAGACAAACATTAATATTCAAAATTTCGAATGTTCAGGCTTTGTGGAATATCTTCCACAAAATCATTAATTTTTGTGTGCTGGTTTCAAGCTATCAGCAAAATTGATTTCGTTTTCAAACTTTCTTTAACCACCCAGCTTATCCCGGCCCAGCACGACTGTACAACGGGTCTAACATGCCCCACCCTTGACAATCCCCTGCCTCAACAACAACTACAACACCACATACACCTTGGGAAAGTTAACTGCTTAGGATTTGAACCTGAGCAACTTTGGTAGAAGAACTCGGAAGTAAGGCGCTTCGGCCACTACTCTACTGCAGTCCTCAACTCATACATTTTAAAATTAATAATAAATTCTCAATACTTTCGAATTTTCAGACTCTTCTTTGAGTACTTTATCTCTCACGAGACTCACTATCTTCTCTACTATACCTGTGTTGCGCGTTTCAAAGTACGTAGATATAGGTGACTACAATTTTATGTGGGCTCCGAACCATGGGACGTGTAAACAGTTCTATTCCAGAGAAAATGTACGAAGCAGAATCCTTCGCTGATGCCATTATCTTGCGAGGGAGAACAGCAGTTAAAAACCGGAATTGAAATCGAGCTTCAGCGTAGAAGGCTGTAGCGGTAGGTTCCAAGAATCTCACCATGTCCACGAATTCCTCGAACCCACAGAATGCGTTACTATAGCAACCAAAGTTTTCCAGCGGTACAAATAATGGAATCAGTTTTCTCCAGTATGATATCACGTTCGCTGGGAATGCAAAAAAGGGTTTAGAAACGCATCCCATCACTACCAAGACCATCACTCTTACCCGGCATTACTACGGAGAAGTCGATGACATTCAAGTATTATTTGTTTTACCGTAGTTATATTTGTTTTTATTAAATCTTTTATTACCTGCACAGTCTATATTTGTTTAGTGCAAACACTAAAAGTCTAACGCGTTGACCTGTACCACACGACCGCCTCTTTGTCAAACTCAAGGTGTGATTAAATACAATTTTTATCAGGATTTCCCTATTTTTTTTTGTTTTGTACACGGCAGTAAAATTTTCTTAATTTTTGTGGAAATGAAAAATATTTGTTTTTAAATTTAACACAGTAAGACGCAGTGTTAAACGTTCATTACTTTCAAATTATGGGACTCTTGACGTTATGGAATACGAGGGGGTATTGATATCTAGTTAGCCTGGAAAGTTTCTAGTAAAGAAAAGTGAATATGGTTTGGTATGGTTACAACTATGATGTTTTATAAATAAGTTGTTAAAGTTTGACATCCATAAGTTGAACGGTGATCAACCTGTGAATTTTTGAAAACAGCATATCTGAGAAAAAGGCGGAATTTGAAAAATTCGAGTTTCGGTCAGTTATTAAGTATTTATTTTTGTAAGGGTTATCGGGCAAAGAAATTTTTGCTGATATGATAGAAACATTAGGTGATCAGTGTCCTTCATATGTCATTATTAAAAACTGGGTTGCGGAATATAAAAGGGGAAGATCAGATTTGAAAGATGAGCCCCGCCCTGGAAGACCAATTTCTGTTACCACTCCGGAAAACGTTGATTCTGTCCATGATATGATTTTGGAAAATCGAAGTATTGGGATTAAGAATATTGCAGAAGCATTGCACATTTCCTATGAACGTGTGTGTCACATCATTCATCACGACTTGGGTATGAGAAAGCTTTCGGCCAATTGGATTTCAAGATGCTTGAACGTTGATCAGAAGCGCGTTCGATTGACAACGTCAAAGGAAATCTGCCGCCGTTTTGCAAATGATTCCTCAAACTTTTTGGATCGGCTTGTTACTATGGACGAAACGTGGTTCCATCACTATGACCCAGAGACTAAAGAGCAATCCAAACAGTGGAAGCATGTTGGTTCTCCGCCACTCAAAAAATTCCGTGTACAAAAATCGGCCGGCAAGATTCTTGCTTCAGAGTTCTGGGACAAAGATGGGATAATTCTGATAGATTATTTGGAACGGGGTAGAACTATCACGGGAGCATATTATACTGAGTTGCTAACTAAATTACGTAAGAAAATTGTGGAAAAATGCCACGCAAAACTGGTCAGAGCCGTACTTTTTTTACAAGACAACGCTCCTGCTCACAAGTCGTTGATAGCACTACAAAAAATTGATGAAATTGGTTTCGAATTGGTTGACCACCCGCCCTGTTCTCTGGATTTAGCACCGTCAGACTATTATTTGTTGACAAAACTCACAAAACATTTGAAAGGTAAAAGATTTTCGACAAATGACGAAGCGATATTGAGGAGTGGTTTGCAGACCACGACAAAGTTTTTTTTAAATGGCGTAAAATTACTTTGTGAACGTTCTGCTAAATGTATAAGTCTTAAAGGACATTATGTTGAATAAATAATATTTTGTTTGAAATATTGTGGCGTTTTATATGGTAGGCGAAGTACTTATCAATACCCCTCCTAAGTCTCACAATTTTTCTGACGATTAAACATTAAAATTTATTTTTAATATTTTTCTCATTGGGCACAAACACCACTGAGTAAATTGTTGTTATGACTAAATTTTACAAAATCAATTCCGTACTTTACACATTAAGTAATTTGGAATAATGGAACCCCCTTGTTGATATGGAATGTATGGGAAATTTTTCCATGGTATAATGTCTTTAGATGGACTTTTTCCATCTGTATTCAAGTATTATTCACGTACTTTCCATGGCTTTTGGAATCTTAAATATCAGTGTAATGATTTTCGTATTTTATAAATTTCTAGAAACCATAATAAATGTACTTTCGAACAAACAAGTTCCTGAATATGGTATTTTCAGAATTTCTCTGTGGGTATAATTGTTGTCAACTTGTACAATTTGTTTGAAAGTTCAGGGTTATCTGCAAAAATTAAAAACAAATTTATAGAAAGTTTTGTATTTATTTTGTAGTTTTCGCTTCAAAAATCAGAACTTTTGAAAACAGAAATCAAACATAATCTTAATTTTTATTTCTATAATCCTAAAATATTGACATCTTGTCCTATAAATAGTAAAGAAGTATTAAAAACGTGTTTTTCTAACTTACCTTATACACCGTATCCGCATCAACTACGAATTAAAATTTTTATTTTTGAAGTTAAATTTGATTTTATTTTAAAGGTGTTTTCTCGTATTTCAAAGTTTAACATTATCAACTCCTCTGCGACATCTTTGGTGCAAGTTGAAAGCGCGATTTCCTCTTTATTTTAGGTTTCTCCAGGAGCAAATACCTAATTTATAATTAAAGCTCGTCGGAAATCCAAAAAATAAAAATTAATGACCTCTATGTTTAGAACTTCTGAACAGGAAGCGATGCAAAACTGTCATCGCGTACTTGACTTTTATGAAGTTGTTATGCATGCGTAAACCTTGATGATGGAACCACCTAAATCCTTGGCGTTTCGAAACGCGCTATATATTTCTGTAAGGTTAGGATAAACGAATTAAGCTTATAAATGGAGTTCTGTGTGTACTAGCACCTGAATTTATACTAAACGGCGCCGCATGTATACGTCCAACCGGTTCTTGATTAGGCCCTTATTCAGAATTCAAGTTTTTGTGTAACGCACACTCACACACAAATACGAGTAAATGGAAACGTATGTGCCAGTAACTGTTTAAGTAATTACGGATAAAAAAGGGAAAAGAGTAAAAGGATATTTCATTATCTCCAGTTTCTCGCATGCCCTTATAAGGGCACCAGTATATTTGATTTTTCAGATATGGATATATAACCGCCGTTATTATCATTATTACCGGGAATTTACGTCGGTTTTTGCTTAAAAGTACTGTTAGTCAATATATTTTTTATTCGGAAAGCAATTCCGAAACTAATTTACTTTATGAAGTTAAATTTATGCAAATTATTCGTCTTAGGTATTTAGAAAAAAATTTGTACAAGTTTTAATTGAATGCTTGCGGTTGCTATAAATATAATGTATGTACAGTGTACGCCGCTTATTGAAATCACAGACAATGTCATCATTCAGCCGTATACGAATACATACGAAAAAGATCGTGTATAATAATTATAACTTAGGATTGTGTTATCAATTTTTTCTTACAACTGTTTTCGTCCACGAGCAATAACCTTGTTTGAATGCATTTTTTTCTTTGTGTTTTCAAGCACGAAAGGTACTGGACCTCTTACTCTTTTTCGTAAGTTAACAGCCCGCAGGCTGGTTGGCAGCAGCTAATTTAGCTCTATTCCAACCCTTTGCAATGGTTTATGTAAAAAAGAGGTGTGATCTTAGCTTAAAAGAAAAAACTAACAGTTTAAAACAGTGTGATACGTTGCCGGGAATAAGAAAGCAGAATACACCTAAAAACAAATTTTTGAAATAGAAAACGCTGAAAAAAAATGACAATTTAAACACTGAAAGAAATCGAATTGGAAAAGTGGAATTCGCATTGAAAGTTTGGTTCGCCAATGTGCGTGAACATAATTTACGTGTAAATGGCCCCTTGATGCGTCAGAAAGCGGAAGAACTTGCGGAAAAAATCATAAAATATTATTTTGTTGCAACTGAAGAATGGTTTCACCGTTTATTATTATCAATCGATTATTGCTGTCAAAAACACCGAGTCCCGATGTGACCACATTAAACGGCGTGCACTGAATTTATTCTGTCGAGAAGAAATACCACTTCAGGACAACCATGATATAATTTTAATGCTAAGACGGTAAACAGTTTGCAATACTACGTGGTGATAAAGTCCAGCACAAAATTCATCATTTTCTTATTTAATGTTTTTTTTGGGAAAATCCGTAAACACGCTTATTTAATTTTTTAAAAGGTATTACCTAACGTACGTTTTTTTTCTACCTGGGTTTGTTTCTGTGCGTCATCCTTAATTTTTCTAATTAGAAAATCTATTTTCCCTCTTATCTTGATAGACTTCCCCACTCATTCATTGGCCCAAAGGTTAAAAAAATTCAGAATTTATTTTTATTGAAACATATTATAACATTATGAAAAGTTAGATTGTCCACCATTAATCACTGGCCAGAATGTGTGAAAATAACTTACCACATTTGTTTCGTTAGAAACGTTAACTTACTGACTTTGGCACATTTATGAAACAGTGATAAATGTTTTAAAATCAAGGTGGAAATGATGCGTTTAACTGAATGGAAATAAGAGAAATTCTAATCATGGTTAGATATACCGATACATTAAGAACTTACGAGGAGGCTTGTGAGGTATTTAATCAAGAACCTCCGAACGGACCCCCTATTGCAAGATCTACCGTTAGCAGAATAGTTAGAAGATTTGAAGAAACTTGGAATGCAAAAATTTACTCGCGTAGGTCAGCCTGGGGTAAAACGGGCACCTAGACGGTCAATATTATTATGCAATATTTCATATTGTACAATAGCATTGACCGTCTACGGATCATATGCGAGAAGGAACAAGTCTCGCGAGAAATACCCATCAGGTAAGGAGTATGACAGGGCTGTGTATTGTCCCCACTGCTTCAACGAAGAACTGTTTAAAGAAGCTCTGGATACATCAGAGGAGGGGATTATTATAAGCGGAAAATGCGTTAACAACTTAAAATACGCGCGTCACACGATGCTGCTGGCTGATAGTATGGAAGGACTTCAGGCACTAGTTGATTGTGTGGTGAACACTACGGAATGAGGCTAAATGTTAAAAAAACTACACTCATTATCATTAGTAAAATTCAAAATGCAAATGGAAACATCTATGTAGAAGGAATACCCTTATAAAGAGTATCAACCATTACATACGTACTGAATGCGAAGTGGGACCGTTCGCAGGAAATCAAAACCCGCATAGTAATAGGGCATTATACATTCACTAACATTTAGTAGGTCCAGAGCCAGCTTTTGGAATAGCCCCCAAACATGTGTGGCACGAGATTTGGTATCACGCAAACGCGCAATTTCAGCATTCTTGGACCTCTAGACTCACACTCAGACAGGCTAGACCATTCATCAAGAGCCCTTTGCCTAAATCAGTAGACTACATTCCGAATCTAAGCAGAAGACAAATCAGGCCACCGGAACAGTCATCTCCACACTATAGGGATTGTGTTAAACAACCAATGTAGGAAATGTCAAGAGCAAGAGGAAACCTCTGAACAAGTCCTCTGTAAATGCAAGGCATTAGTGGCCATAAAACGCAAACACCTTGGCTCTCCCTTTCTTGAACCAAGAGACATTCAAGACACGCCTTTGAATAGGATTCTGTCCTTCGCCGAAGAGACGGACTTGTTCAGGGAGTGAAGTCTTTTGTAACCCCAACGGTGCACAGTGGCCTAAGTACAGGAGGCTGCTCCGACCCACAGTAATCATCATCATCATACATTCAAGAAAACGAGAAATGGTCTATGAAATTCTAAAATAAATATTCAATTAAGAACCTGCGTGCTCAGATGCTATGTCTTCTCTGTTTTGCTGTAAAAACGACTAGAAATGTGGTGCTACTGAAGAATGCAGCAAATATCTTAGATCTAACATATAACCAATACTGAGGTATTCCACCACATGAAAGAAAGCAAAATTGAGGGAAATAGAGGATCAGGAAACCGACGTATATCGTGACTAGGAAATATCATGAAGTGGTCCGGAATGACATCTATCGCTTTGTTCAGGGAAACAGTCGAGAAAATCAAATGCGCCGAAGTAATCGCCGACATCCTTAAAGGACAGGGTACGCTAAGATGAAGAAGAATAAATCATATTGAAAGATTGTACAATATATTGAGTGAATCAAAAATAGTTTGATTTTTATTTCGCAATGTAGATGTAGAAACTGTGTCGTTTGTGTGCAGTATTGAATAATATTGGTTCATTTCTGTCTTAATGGTTGCGCAGGAAACAGTTTCGTTAATGAAACAATATATCTACCAAAGGAAAAAACGTACTAAATTTTATTAGAATGCATTCAAGTACCTATATCACTCTTTGCAGGCGTAGTGCAATATGAAGTCCAAGGAATATAGCAATAGAATACAAAAATGAACAATGGGATGATATGTTTCGAAAATAACTTGGTTCACTCAGTCTTAGTTCTTTTAATACATGTTAATGATTGTACTACTTTCTTCTTTTTAACCACTCCTTCATCCATCTGCGCTTCTTCTTCTCCTTCTTTTTCAAGCACACAGCCAGTGCAATGGCCACACAACTAGCTCCCGTGGTACTCAAACATGTTGGCTACAGCAATATCACACGTCAACTAAATTATGGGCAAAAATATTGCACCGTCTGGGGTACCCAGCAATAAAATTGTGTTTCTTGAAGGTGAAGATTATCCCCATACTCAAACAAGACAAATTGGTCTAAACACTAATACCAGCCATTCACTTGTAATAAAACTGCTTAAAATAGAAAGACACCACCCCTATAAAGTAAGCTTGATGTAAGAGTTAAATCAAAATGACCCAGACCGTCGATTACAGATTCGTGAAGAATTAATGTTGGGCTGTTGTGACGACCTTAACTTTTTAAATAATATTATTTCTTCTGATGAGGCTACTATTTATATGAATGGTTTAGTAAATCGTCACATCCGCAGATATTGGTCACACCAAAATCCGCATTGCTATCAAGAATCATACAGCCACTAACCGGCAAAATTGAATTTAATTTAAGACCTTACTTTTACAGAGAAAATTTGTATGAGGTTTGATATTAAGTATTTCAACGTTTTGAGTTCGTTCTAGGCCTAGCAATTCTTCTTACAAACAATTAAGATCCCGATATGGCGCATCAAAGCATTTGGTTTCAACAAGATGAAACTCCTCGCCATTTTGGTGTACAAGCCCGGCAAGTTCTTGACGATATGTCCCCTGATAGACCAAGGGTTGGTAACCCGTGGCCCGGATGCGGCCTTCTACTATTTTTTGTGCAGTCCGCGCAGTTTCGCCGAAAAACTTTTTTCCGTGCGGTCTGCGTAATGGTTGGTAAAAACAGATTGAGTTCCTACTTATTTTCTGTTTTTACTTGGATTTTATTATTGTTATTGATGGAACGTTAACCCTTAGGTCGATGAATTGTCACACTACTTGTGAGGTGGTATATTTTCTCATACCACAGTTTCTCCCAATTTCTCCCTAAAGCAATAAACATTCCAAAACATTCGTATCCTTTCAACGCTACATTTTCTCCCTATCTTCCCTTATATAATTACTTGTACTTGGGGTACGTATGTCCGATCATTACATGCCCAAATACAGTACCGTTCCAATTTTTATTTCGGTGTTCAGTTCTGTGTTTTTTGCCAGCCTGCACACTATTTTTTGATTAGTAATTCTGTTGACGTAAGAGATTTTAGGTATTCTTTTATAAAGCCATAATTCAAAGGATTCTACTTTTTCCATCATTGCATCTTTATTTTAACACCTACTAATTTAAACAAAACAGTATTAAACTGAGTAACGTAACATAAAATTCTGACTAAGTAGGAAGCAATTTACTAACAAAAACCAAAAATTGAAAATTTTGCAGGGATTTGCTTCGAGGACCAATTGACGTCTCTAACATTTTGATTTGTGCCTTCTATGGGTTTCACTAACTTGATTGTATAATAGTGAATCTGTGATGAGGTATAGTAGAACTTACCACAACCCTTATGGCTCACAAGTACTCACCGGAAGTGGATTGAAAATGAACATAAAAAGACAAAATACTTGGTAGTAAGCAAAATACCACCAAGGGTACCCAATATTTTGATTAATAACGAATTTGTCGAACGGGTCAACAAGTACAAATATCTGGGAACATAGATAAAGGATAATAACGACCAGACGTAAGAAATTAACGAGAATTTCTATGGCTAGATTATCTTTCGTTAAAATGAAGAATTTATTGAGCGACAGAAATCTAAACCTTCACATACGAATTAGGATGGCAAGATGCTATGTGTACTCGGTCCTGCTATATGGTATGGAGGCTTGGATTCTAAAGAAAAACCACCTTAAAAAGATAGAATCTTTTGAGTATTGGATATATAGAAGAATACTCGAAATACCATGGACTGCAAAAATAACATACAAAGAAGCCTTCCAAAGAGTAAACAAAACAACCAAAATAAATTTTACAATCAAGAAAAGGAAACTTGAATACTTCGCCCATATTAACAGAGGGGAAAAATATGGCATTCTATAACTAATTATGCAAGGCAAGATCGAAGGCAAAAAATCAGTAGGAAGACGTAGAATTTCGTGGCTGAGGAACTTGCGTGAATGGTTTGGTTGTACTTCTCTTCAACATTTCCGAACCGCAACTTCAAAAGTAAGAATTGCCATAATGATAGCCAACCTCTGTAGAGAGACGGCACCCTAAGAAGACTCACCGGGAGAGTAATTACTACCACCACACCAACTGGTACACTGAATGAAGGGTACATACGTGGAGCCTCGCCACCCAGGCTCCGTGGATCAAAAAATGTACCACCTCCCAACTTAACGGTGAAGATACCGTCATTGGATTTATATCTAAACTTACAAAAAATCCTTTTATTAGAGACGTTGCATGACGTTCGCCTCCCACATGTTCGCCACCACTTATTGATTACTCAAGTGGCGCGATTCCTCAAAATGTATCCCTCTCCCGATTTAAACTATTTCAAGCGTCGGATTCGGTTAGAAACGAAAAGTATCAACCCCTAAATTATTGAGCGTGTTTTTATAAAGTGCTTACACACGTGCTGGTCAATTTCAAAATTTAAACATTTCCGTTTGGTGATTATTTTCCAAATGTTCTTTTTGAACTTTGTGTATACTTCTAAAAAGAAAAGGCATGTGGGTTAATAAATTTTGTATATCGCCATTTAACTGGTAAGGAAGTCTATAAAAATAGAGGTTGGCATTTGATAAAAAATACGTTAGGAAACGTCTTAAAAAATAAAATTGAGGTGGTTCAGGGTTTTCCCAAGAAGCGTTAAATAACAATATTATGAATTTTGTTCAACACTTTATCACTATAATAAAAACACGCCACGGATAACGAGCGGTCTACCGCGCAACTTCCTCTGGACTCTTATCAGTATTTCTCCTGTATCAAACAAATGTGAACATTCAACGAGGAATTTACCATTGCTGCAGAATATTTAAATATAATTCCGTATTCGTAACCGACACGTCTATCATAGCTCATCAGATAAAAAACTTAGATCCATACAGCAGGGTGACCTTCTAAATCTAGTGTCTGCAGAATTTAAAACTAATGGATGTAGTGGTCACCACATTCCTGAGTAATATGCGTCATTCATATTAAAACCTATGCATATTCGGAATAAAAACTTCCATACTGCATATGCATTCAATATAATAATAGCCAGCGGTAACGAGATGGGCGGAGTGCATAAAAAGTGACCTCAGCATTGATCTTGATCTTTAAGCATAGCGTCATGCATTTATAGTCCTAATGCAAGTAGAATTTTCATTGCACCGATCGCTATTTTGAAATGTTTACAGGGAGCAGTATTTTAATCGGTTTATTTTAAACTGGTACACATGCATAACGAAGATTCACCCAAAAAGCTTGAAAGGCGTTCAAAACTGCAGTTGGCACTAAGCGGCACATCGCTCTGCCAAAAAGAGAACAACTGCACCCAATAAGTGTCATGAAATCGCGGCAGTAATCGTGATATATTTGTAGGACTTACGGTAAAATTAGCTTAAGTATGAGTGTAATAATAGGTGTAAGAAATAACGCAGCCTTCAGTGGTTTTGTAATAATGGCCTAATAAAATATCCGCATGTAACTTTTAACCTTAATTAATTAACCATTTTCAATATTCACGAATACTTTTATCAAGAGGAAAACTCACAGTACTATTTTTTTTCTAAGTGGTATTATATTTGTTCCAGCTGTTACTCGATAGTTTAAAAGTCAAAAAATAAATAGCTATTCTGGTGTATTGATATATCCACGAAAATACACAGTGAACATGCAAATTTCCCGTTTTATTTTTAGAGAATTTAATGCTTTCGCGTAAAAATTAGACATATTTCTTCATAACTGAATTCGCATCGGTTTAGAAATTAGCTAATATTTTCCGTTATGCAAATAATTGGATGGTGAATTTATCACCTGCTGAAGGCAAATGCACAAAAACTAAACCAAAACCAATAAATAATACCCGAATGGCAGGATTTGCTTGTTAGCATACACTGATTTTATATAGGTAATAATTCTTATTTGAATTTTTCTGTCAGCAGAACCGAAAATTACTGAATCTGTAAATTACAATTAGCCAAATTAGTTTTTTTCGGGTTATTTTGAAAAATCAGCGAATGGTGAAACATGATCACAAAACAATTTTCCAGGAATTATAATCAAATCCATATATAGCAATCAGACTACCAAATGGATTTGGAGAGTTCGAAGTAAGTGTGAAATTATATTTGAATTTGGCAAATAATTTTTACCTCTATTGGCAAATCAAAATTGAAAATAGACTCTTTCCAACTGGTTCCAAATTTCTGAAAATCTTAACAATAGAAGTATGTCTTATTTCAAAGCCTAATTATATTTTTTAGTGAACACCTACTTATTTATAGCAAATATTTTAAACCTTAATTGAGTTTTAAAATGTCAAAGTAATCCTAAATTCTATCATCATCAAAGAATTGTAACGAAAATAATGTTTCATATTTATATCTACGTGGTTTCAAAATTATGTTTGAATTATAAATTCTACTTCTATCAAATTTGGAAATCGCTTGTAATAACAAGAAAAATATTTTCTAAACCAATGACTTCATTCAAAAGTATTGAAAATTGACCGTTGTATCTCCTAATGTGTGGATTATACAAATACTTATTCAAATCATTTTTGACTCAGCTGGAATAATATATGACAAATATTCTCTAAAACAATGAGCTTGATGAGTCGAAGGTATTGAAAATAAATCGTTATATCTTCTATTATGTGTATAATACAAATACTTTAGCTGCTTTCTGAAATTGTATTTAATCATTTTTGACTCGGCTCAAATACATAATATATGACAAATATTCTCTAAAGCAATGAGCCTGATGACTCAAAGGTATTGAAAATTAACCGTTATATGTCCTAATGTGTGGATAATACAAATATGTTAGCTGCTTTTTGAAATTATATACAATCATTTTTGACTCAGCTGGAATAATACATTACAAATATTTCCTAAAGCAATGAGCCTGATGACTCAAAGGTATTGAAAATCAACTGTTATATATCCTAATGTGTGGATAATACAAATATGTTAGCTGCTTTTTGAAATTGTATTCAATAATTTGTGACTCAGCCGGAATAATATAAATAGTGGATAAGGATAATACAAATACGTTAGCTGCTTTTTGAAATTGCATTCAATCATTTTTGACTCAGCTGGAATAATATATGACAAATATTCTCTAAGTCAACGAGTTCGATAACTCGAAGATATTGAAAATTAACCGTCATATATTCTAATATATGGATAATACACATACTATAACTGCTTTTTGAAATAGTATTCAATATTTTTTGACTCAGCCGGAATAGTTTATGACAAATATTCTCTAAAGCAATGGGTCCGATGACTCGCAGGTGTTGAAAATTAACCGTTATATCTAAATGTTTGTATCATTCAAGGGCTTCTGTTGACTTTTGTAAGTTGAATCACTTTAAACTCAGCTGGAATAACATAAGTGAAATATTCTTTAAATCAATCAGTCCGATGACTCGAATATATTGAAAATTAACGGTTATATATTCTAATGTGTGGATAATACAAATACTTTAACTGCTTTTTGAAATTGTATTCAATCATTTCTGACTCAGTTGCAACAATATATGACAAGTATCCTCTAAAGAAATGAGCCCGATGACTCACAGGTATTGAAAATTAACCATCAGCCAAGGGCTTCTGTTGACTTTTGTAATATGAATCACTTTAAACTCAGCAGAAATGATTTATGAAAAATATTCTCTAAGGCCATAAGCCTGATCATTCAGAAGTATAATATTATTAAGATAATAGTAGAGATATAGCGGTTATTTCTCAATACTTTCGGTGAACCTTCAAAAATCAGCATAATGCCTTGTGCAATCCATACATATTATACTATTATCTCTATATGTATGGATTGCACAAGGCATTATGCTGATTTTTGAAGGTTCACCGAATCACTTTCGACTCACCAGAAACGATTTATGAAAAATATCCTCTAAGGTACTAAGCTTGATCATTTAGAAGTATTGAGAATTAACCGTTGTATCTCAAAATATATGGATTACCCAAGGCATTTTGCTGATTTTTAGTGGTTTTGGACTCAGCAGGAATAGTATGTATTGAGAATTAACCGTTGTAGCTCAAAATGTATGGATTACCCAAGACATTTTGCTGATTTTTTAAGGTTCACTATGTCACTTTGGATATGCTCTAAAGCAGTAAACTTGGTCTTTGTAAAATAACTACAATATACGTATTTTTAAATTATACCAAATAATTTTGGAATCAACTGGAATAAAATAGGAAAAATATTATCTAAAGCTATAAATCTGCTCATACGAAAGTATTGCAAATTCATCGTTATATCTTCAAATATCTAGATTATACAAATATTGTTGATTTTTGAAAGTTTGCTGAATCATTTGCACTAGGCTAGAATATTATTTATGAAAAATATCCTCTGAAGCAATGAGTTGAATCATTCGAAAGTATTATAAATTAATCGATATATTTTCAAACGTGTAAACCGCACCACAAGTAATTTTGATGATTTCTGAAATTTAAAGAATCATTTTGGATATTCTCTAAATCAATGTGCGTGATCAAAGTGTTGAAACTGAGCCGTTATATCGCCAAACATGCGGATTATAAAAGTAATTTTGCCGCTTTCTGCAATGTTACGGAATAATTTTGACACAGCAAAAATAATATCTAAAAAACATTTTCTAAATCAATGCGCATAATCACAAGAAAGTGTTGAAAATTAACCGTTATAACGCCAAATGTGTGGATTACATAAGCAATTCTACTGATTTATGCAATTTTACTGAATCATTATGAACACAGCATAAACAATATATGAAAAATATTCTCTAAAGTCTAAATCAATAAGCGTGTTCTTATGAAAGTGTTGAAACTCAGCCTTTATATCCCCAAATGTGTGGACTATATAAGTAATTCTACTGATTTCTGCAGCTTTACTGAATTATTTTGAACATAGCATAAACAATATATGAAAAATATTTTCCAAAGTCTAAATCAATAAGCGTGTTCTTATGAAAGTGTTGAAACTCAGCCTATATATCCCCAAATGTGTGGATTACATAAGTAATTCTACTGATGTCTCCAACTTTACTCAATCATTTTGGTCACAGCAGACTCAATATATAAAACATAATCTCGAAATCAATAAGCGTTTTCATACAAAAGTGTCGAAACTCAGCCGTTATATCGGCAAATGTGTGGATTACATATGTAATTTTTGTGCTTCCTGCAATTTACTGGATCATTTTGGAGACAGCAAAAACAATATCTGAAAAATATTCTCTGAATCAATGCGCGTGATCATAGGAAAGTGTTGAAAATTAACCGCTATATCGCCAAATGTGTGGATTACCTAAGTAATTCTGCTGATTTATGCAATTTTACTGAATCATTATGAACACAGCATAAACAATATATGAAAAATATTCTCCAAAGTCTAAATCAATAAGCGTGTTCTTATGAAAGTGTTGAAACTCAGCCTATATATCCCCAAATGTGTGGATTACATAAGTAATTCTACTGATGTCTCCAACTTTACTCAATCATTTTGGTCACAGCAGACTCAATATATAAAACATAATCTCGAAATCAATAAGCGTTTTCATACAAAAGTGTCGAAAGTCAGCCGTTATATCGGCAAATGTGTGGATTACATATGTAATTTTTGTGCTTCCTGCAATTTACTGGATCATTTTGGAGACAGCAAAAACAATATCTGAAAAATATTCTCTGAATCAATGCGCGTGATCATATGGAAGTGTTGAAAATTAACCGCTATATCGCCAAATGTGTGGATTACCTAAGTAATTGTGCTGATTTATGCAATTTTACTGAATCATTATGAACACAGCATAAACAATATATGAAAAATATTCTCCAAAGTCTAAATCAATAAGCGTGTTCTTATGAAAGTGTTGAAACTCAGCCTATATATCCCCAAATGTGTGGATTACATAAGTAATTCTACTGATGTCTCCAACTTTACTCAATCATTTTGGTCACAGCAGACTCAATATATAAAACATAATCTCGAAATCAATAAGCGTTTTCATACAAAAGTGTCGAAAGTCAGCCGTTATATCGGCAAATGTGTGGATTACATATGTAATTTTTGTGCTTCCTGCAATTTACTGGATCATTTTGGAGACAGCAAAAACAATATCTGAAAAATATTCTCTGAATCAATGCGCGTGATCATATGGAAGTGTTGAAAATTAACCGCTATATCGCCAAATGTGTGGATTACCTAAGTAATTGTGCTGATTTATGCAATTTTACTGAATCATTATGAACACAGAATAAACAATATATGAAAAATATTCTCCAAAGTCTAAATCAATAAGCGTGTTCTTATGAAAGTGTTGAAACTCAGCCTATATATCCCCAAATGTGTGGATTACATAAGTAATTCTACTGATGTCTCCAACTTTACTCAATCATTTTGGTCACAGCAGATTCAATATATAAAACATAATCTCGAAATCAATAAGCGTTTTCATACAAAAGTGTCGAAACTCAGCCGTTATATCGGCAAATGTGTGGATTACATATGTAATTTTTGTGCTTCCTGCAATTTACTGGATCATTTTGGCGACAGCAAAAACAATATCTGAAAAATATTCTCTGAATCAATGCGCGTGATCATAGGAAAGTGTTGAAAATTAACCGCTATATCGCCAAATGTGTGGATTACCTAATAAATTCTGCTGATTTATGCAATTTTACTGAATCATTATGAACACAGCATAAACAATATATGAAAAATATTCTC
>JABXWE010055842.1:0-17628 GCA_014611495.1 Limonius californicus | reverse complement strand
ACTATTGGTCAAAAACTCAAGTACATACAATACAACCAAAACCATGTTTGTGTAAAAATGTTTTGACATTTTACAGGAAGTCTATTAAATTAGAATAAAACTAATTATTAGTTTCTATTTCTAAAAAGTATCATTCATGTTTATTTAATTTTCCCCTAATCAGTTTTAATGTTAAAATTTCATATTTAAAGTAAGGTTGAGAGGAATGGGGTGTATTATGTTGTCTGTTAAGTAATATGAGCTATCGATTCTATAAAACCAATATCAAAAAATACAAAATCATATTTACTACAATATCTGATAGATATCATCTTCTGAGTAAACAAGGAATGTAACAATTGTGAAAATTTGTTTAAAAAACAAAGTGGAACTTTGGGAACGATAAACAAAACAATAATCTTTCGAAGTGTCACTAGTAATTAGAACAATCTGGTGCAAATGTAATTCAAAGTATAACTGTCAGAAGTGTGACATTCATAATTACGTATATACTTTATATATGTCATTTTGTGAGTAGTTATGGAATGAAATATGTGTATAATAATATTAGCTAAAAAATATGGCAATCTGACAATGAAAAAAAAAACACAACAATGTTTCAAGTGTAATTGTCAATTCAAAGTAATTTGGTGGAAACGATTTCCCTTAAAACCTTCCTCAATTTTTAGTAATCAAGTCGGAAATTAATAAATTTAAGCAAAAATATATCAAGTAGGGGGCCCCAAATCCTCTTAGCAACCTGATGTTTACATCAAGGCTCGCACGTACGAAATCTCAACAAAAAACTGTTTTTACCTTGCAAACTTGCAAAATAGCCCTTCCTGGTCGCATTTTCCCTTTCGTCATGATAAATCCTCTATTTGTCCACTCACACGCACATGTCTGACCACTTTTTTCCGAAAATCGCCTCTTATTTTGCCATTTAAATCGGGTTACGTACACAGTTGCTCGAGCAACGAGTTACCTGTACAGGTGAGTGCTAGAAGCATCGCGGAGGACGGGAAGTTGAACCGCGGCCATTGCTTCAACAAAGGCTCTGAGGGGGGTGGGAACCCAAACGAAGCGGAACCAGGAGGGCGAGGAGTCGGAGGGGCCCGCTTAGATGGTACCGAGCAAAAGTGAGTGACTTAAGACACCGGAACAATAGCAATAAATGCTAATTTTTGTATCGCGTAGAAGGCCATGACCGACGCTTCCTCACTATTGATGTATTTAAATTTGGAGTTTTTTGGTAGTTTCTGAACCCCTCTGCATCATCCTGAGCAAATCCAGGTGCAACGGGAATTGGGACAGGTGCCCATTGATGAATCACATTTGAATATTCATAGCATATGTCTAAGTGGGAAAAGTACCACAAAAATAATCCAATTAATGGCACACTAATATTATGATTTCATCACGGGTCAGTGCAGTAAAGAAGCGCGGGAAACATAGTAAAAATTACTACGAAATCAAAATGGAGTCTCAACGAGTGAAATCTCTGTAGAGCTGCGGGCGGAACAGGTTTTAAAACATGAGCATGTCTACAGACAAAACCCCACAGATTGTTCTACCAGCAAGTGCAATTTGAAGGGCAGGATAATAATTAACCGTCATCCTCAGTTTGACGAGGAAGGAGTTTGCTGTAGGGTTCACGGAAACGTAGAATTATAATTGACGCTGTAATGATAATTATCATTACATTCATGCTCTGTAGAATTGGGAGCAACACACAACTTTTGAAGTATACGTTTCCCTAGTTTTAATATCCTCATAGACATTACAATTAGCATTATTGGGCTTAGTATATTCATTATTAGTACAAGTAGTTTTCCTACCGAAGATGACAACTTTGTTGCCGAAATACCTACGTATTTAGGTTTTTTAGTATTATAGAACTAAAAATATACACTGCTAATTAATACTGTGTGTAGTAATTTCAATTGCAAAAACGGAAATGTTTTTAATTCATTAAAAACTACGTACAACCAGAATATTTTTGTTTGGTTAACAACCGCGAAATTTAACTATATCATCATTTTAGCTACTGTTTAAAATTTATTGGGGGTCTCTAAATTCAGATTTTCTTTTGTTGATCCTATTGTTTAACATAATGTGACAATATTCCTTAAGTACAACAACATACTTGCAAGTGTATAGCAGTTTAGACAGGATGACTAAAATTATAGAAATTGACAATACCGATGAAGTCGCTAGCTAAAGCTGTATAACATATATTTTTGGAAATGAATAGCCATCTATATGTTTAAACAACAAACAATTGTTTCATTTATTATTGGTTTACTTGTAAAAAAAAATTCATAAGCTACTAGAAACTAGAATTATGATGGAAGACTATCAGCCACATCATTTTTTTGTGCATATAAAACTTCAGTTCCAGCTGTAGTTTCTGTATAGGTATTTAAACATTTGATAACAAAGTTCATTTTGAGCGGGAAAATCAAGTTCTTCGACAAAACCAGTTTGAGCTTCAAAACACAAGATTCTGTTTACAAATCTGGACGTGTAGTAAATAGAAATCAGTTAAAACAGAATTAATTCGATTTCGAATTGGACGGCCAATAAGCCCTCGCCTTGATGGAGAAACCAGATTGTGAAACCTGTTTAGTTAAAATAAGCAGCACTGCGCCGGTATAATAACGGCAACACCCGCTGACCGCGTGGTTTTACCTGAAGACATTACCTCAGAAGAGTCCACTTCAACAGGTAAGATAGGGAGAGAAGGAAAATATTCTCGATTTCTATTCCTCTTCAATAACACACCTGAAGCTAGAGAGAATTTGTTGTGTTGTTGTCGTTTGTAGTATTTAAAGGCGGGAAATGTTTGTATACTTAATTACAGGTTATAAGTAAACATCCGCGATGGTTGTTTTGCGTAAATCTGGTTGTATAAAAATAGTTTAAATAGATGAGTATTGCTAGTAGCACCATGCGATTGTTTCTTTTATGTGCAGAATATTTCAACTATCAGAAGGGTGTAAGAGAAAAAGCAGAAATACAAGATGCGTGAAAAAGTCTGAGTATTATGATTAAACTTAATAAAATTATGGTAATTTAACAAACTTTCTATTAACTGATAATATGTATATTTGCATGCCCTAAAAGATGATTTTAAAATTAATTGTAATAATTTATACTTTAGAAACCCCCACGATCTGTTGCTTGATTTGTTGTTCATAGTATATATCGATTTTGATTGATGTTTTTCGGATGTTTATGATGTCTTTCTTCCATTTTCCGAAAAAGTGTTCAGAAGACAGGCGTCGAATATCTTTAAATCCAGAATCCCAAACTGGACAGATATATCATAGTAGTTGAATTGTATCGTCGGCAATTAATGCTACTGGCAGTTTATGCATCATCTCATCTAATTAGCCATTTTCGGTCAATTTCTGAACATAGGCCTCCCTCATTCAATGCCATCTTTCTCTATTTTGTGCGTCCTTAATCCAGGTAAATCCAGCCGATTTCTTTAAATCGTCTGTCCACCGCATGGGAGGGCGTCCTCTAGCCCTTTTTCCCATGTATGGTCGCCATTTTAAAATCATGTTGGTCCATCTTTCGTCCTTGTATCTTGCCACATGACCCGCGTAGTTCCATTTCAGCTCTGCTACTGCTTCGGCAACGTCCTTTATTTTTGTTTTCTTCCAGATCCAGGAATTTGTTTTATGCTCCTTTAACGTTATACCCGACATTTGGCGTTCCACGGACCTTTGTGTCACTTTCAGTTTATTCATTGACTGTTTTGTAAGAGTCCACGTCTGTGCCCCATATGTTAGAAAGGGCAAGACACATTGATCGAATACACGAGATCGGAGAGACATACGTATCTTCTTGTTTTTTAACGTTTTACTCAATTTTCCGAAAGCAGTCCATGCCAACCTTCTTCTCCTGTAGACTTCTATAGTTTGGTTTTCTTTGCCTAGGGTTATCGTATGTTCCAAATAAACATAACTGCGCACTTGTTCCAATTGTTCTTCTTATACATTTATTTTTTGTTCTAAAATTCTACTACACAATACTTTTGTCTTTGTTAAATACGATTTCAGAGGAAGCTTTATCAAATTCCGTTACCATAGTCTGAAGTTGTTCAGGGGTTTCTGCTATAATGACTATGTCGTCTGCATACCTGAGCTTATTTAATCTTTTCCCATTTATTAAGATACCCGTTTCTTCTTGCCACTGTAGTTGCTTGAAAACATCTTCTAGACAAGCCGTAAATAATTTCGGCGATAGGGTATT
Source organism: Limonius californicus (assembly GCA_014611495.1). NCBI lineage: Eukaryota > Metazoa > Arthropoda > Insecta > Coleoptera > Elateridae > Limonius > Limonius californicus. The sequence goes on along the minus strand of JABXWE010055842.1, from coordinate 13,386 downwards.
ACCCTGTCTTATACCACGTTTAATTTTAATCGGTTTCGTGTTTTAATAAAGTTGTATAGTGGATGTAGTATTCTTATAAATATTTTCGATCAATACTGCGTATCGATGATCTATTCTGGCATTTCTTAATGAATTCATGATTGTCCAATGTTCCACTGTCTCGAATTCTTTTTGATAGTCTGCAAAAGCTAAATTTAATTCAAAGTTATACTCATATGCATCTTATGCATATCTATTAATAATTATAAAGAAAACGTCCAACTCATTTTTTCGGTTTCCTATTTAAATTTCTCAAAAGTCCTCTATTATTTTTATATTTTACCACATAGCAAAATGACAAAAATATAGATAAATATCTGGACTAAGATGAAGCTTCTGTAGAGGCAGTAAACAATCTTTTTAGATGTAATTTGATATTACTATTTATCTGTATACATTACATTTCTAAAAAAGTTAATATTTCTTTAATTATTGTTTACTTCCTGTGTTTACCTTTGAAGTATTCCGAGCGTCTCTCTATCTTTTAGAATATTTTCAGATGATATTTTAATGTTAGCCTACAACTAAAAATTGCAATATATTTCAATGGAAATTTAAGCAAAGTATCAAAATACTTAATTTCACTACGTTCATTTTTAGTTTTTTGAAAATCAATAGTTGTATATATGGTTGCATATGCAAGAACGAAAATTTGTGCTTAACAAATTGTGATTAATTTGTTTACGTCTTTTCCTTATATATTAGTCACTACGTGAATTGGCCCACACATATAGATATCGTCTTCAGTTAACACCCCTATATTTGAGTATGTGTAGACAGGGGTTTCGCGGTTTCTCATAGTGTCAAAACTAAGATTAACTTTCGGCTTAGTCTGCGTCATTATTTGGGGGCAACAGCTAACACAATCAAAAACGTTGACCTGTCGCTTCATTGGCTGGACGATTACTTTCCCGAACTGTTTTAGCCAGATATGTTTTAGAGCTTTGCGTGCATAAACAGGGCTAGCCTAGATTTTGTATACCTTGGGATACTTTCCTTGTGGAATTGTGTTTAGTATATTTTGTTTGTAAAAACAAAAATGCTTTCTTCTTACTCCTTAGTAAGATAAAGATAATTGCTCTGTGCAGGCTTCATAGATTATTTGTATATATGTGGAGGGGGAGGGGGGTGGGCAACAATTTGTTCTTAATGTATTTCGTTGCTATACCAAGAAAACTTTATTATTTGTGAATCCATAGAAAGTAGCGTTTCAGATCAGAGCACAGTGCACATTTAATCTTAGCATTTTATGCATACTGAGAACGTTTTAAAACGCACCATCAGGAATATATGCTACTGTCACTAATTACAATAGTTATTTGCGTAAAAGATTTTTAAACAACAATTTATGATTATAGTACAGGTAAAAATTAAATTAGAAATCTTTAATTTCAATCTCAAATTCACATATTATGTCCATCAGCACTACTAATCCTTTCTTCCTATTAAAAATACTTAACATTTTATTATAAGAAAGAACCAAGGCTTTCTTTTGTATGGCCATTTTTGTCTTGGAAATAATGACTTAAGATTTGAAACCTTTTAAAAATTGTTCCTTTCACAAATCAACAAAAATGACAAGAAAAACTTTAGGCCAGAAACGTTTTACTTTTGGAATTTTACCAGCACTAGTACCTTATTTCCTATGTTTCTTTTATTTAATAATCTAAGCGCCTAACAACTAAAATTTTGGGCACTATTAATAGTGTACACTCTTATATCTTTACAAAATAGGTTGATTAATTTTAGGTATTTTAAAACCTTTTCAATATCAGTTTTGGTGTTATTTAAAATATTTTGTAACTGGCAACCTTCGATATTGCACAGCCTTCTTTCCTCCGAGTATGTTTACTTCTAGGCATTATTTAATAACTATTTAATTGTTGCTGTTTACTAGCGTAGACCAAGGTATGAAAGAGTATACAGAGAGTAATCAAAAGTTTGTCATCCTTGAACCCACACTGTAAAATGTTGCTTCCCCTGTTAAAATTATTAACTGAAATCAAATAAATTTATTTTATAAAGTCTCGACATACACTTTTCATAGTTTGACTGCATTGACATCTGAGGAACATATACTGCAGCAGATTTTTCGTTTCCTTTGTTCAACAAACTACCTGTACCTTAAGGGATCGTATTCTAAAGGTTTATTGTTACAATTTAAATGCAAGGGCTGATCAAAGTAGTGAAACCCGAGTTAGAGTGTTCCCACAGAATAATGTTTAAAGTTGACTTTGAAAGGCACAGCAATAAATATTATGAAAACACCGATGGGCTTTCACACTTCTAAAATTAATTTAGTAGCATTGAAAACAATTACTTACAATGAAAATTATCTTGTCTTGAATTACTTCTACGAATGTCAAGGCGGTTAAACAATAACGAAAGCGGAACTAATTTAGAATAGAATAGAACTTTTAAATCCAGGGCAAATTACAAATGAAGTGGCAAGCCATCAAACCGTTATACATCGATAAGATAACTTGTCCGTGTGGGTTGCGTTTCTTATCTTTATAACGTATTCAGCTTTAGTTTCCCGTACATGCATGATTTTATTCTGTAGAATATGTTCGAAATTGAGGAACGTTCCTTGGAATAGCCCAATCAAATTCTCATTACGTCTATCATCACTTTTCTTTTATTCTACCTAATGCCTACAAAAAATAATTAAATATATTATATGGTGAGATTCTAAAACAGCAATCTGCGCTTCATAGCGTAACTTCAAATAGCAACTCTATATATAGGGTGTTCCCTATCTGTCTTTAACACAACGCACTGCGAAAAGTGTTCTGTGCTTTGAGGTACAATATAAGCAAAATTCAAAATACAAGCAATTTAAGATTGTTTAAATTGACAACTATAAACATGTAGATAGATAATTAACCATCTTTATATTTAAATTTAGATTCTTAAGTAAAACTTTAAAATAATAGCACTTTTAACGCAGAAGAAATTATTAAAGTTTGTAATTTAAAAAATTACACCACTCGATCTAGAATCCCTTTAAATTGAAGCATTTAATTCATCGGTATTTTGTTGATACAATTTTTACATTGCATAGCCTACAAGTCTGTGAAAGCTTCATAATAATAATAATAGTACAGGTAATATTCTAGTGATATCCATGTTCTTATAGATCTACAAAATGTTTAACGACCGATAATCGTCAATAGCCTCTTAGTGCCATTGCTGGACACCGGCCACTTCTATGCTATGTATTTCTCCTAAGCGCTATGGTAGAAATATGGAGGACCTACAGTTTAACGTCTAATCCGAAGGACAGAAATTCTAGACAAGGTTTCTGGCTGTTAATAGAGATAGGGAATTGTGTATGGTGGGTTGTAGCAAAATCCATATTTGACATTTTGGTCAGAAAGCGAGCGCTCTGGTCCCATCACACGGCCCGTAATGGCCTGTATTCAAGGTGTCAGAAAGTAAATACCAGAACAGTCTATCAAAATCCGCAGTTGCTGTATGTATTAAAAGCTATGCTTTAACAGTAATTTTTTTCATATGCAATGAAACTACGAACTTATGTTCAAACGTTTAAAAAATCGGTATGTATGTATCATTAAAGTAATTCATAGTTTTTCACAAAAGCTTAACATTACCTCTTGAATACCAAACAAGTGAAAAACTTAATAACTTTAACATTGATTTTGTTACTGAGACGCATTGTTTTTTTTCACACACTTTTTATATTACTATAGCAAATGATTGAAAGTATTAGTGTCTTTATTGCATTTCCTTAACAACATATTAATAAATCTTCTACGCGAAGCATTTATTCAAATTTATTTTCACAGTGGGATAACATATACTACTACAGCCAATTTCGAAATCCAACAGTAAATATTTTTATTAGATAGTAAATTCAAGATATGCCATCAATAACAATATGAATGAACATTACTACAAATTCTTGTAAAGCACATAGTATGTTCTTCTGCTGCATATATTACATCCTTCAGTATAGAAAAAGATGCGACCTCTAGACCTTTGACACTTCCAAAGAACCTGAAGTGACCTCGAACAGGAGATCAACCACGCACACTTCTCGTCATACCGGTCCTATTCTCATAATCATAATAAATGGCTTTTAATATTCATAAAGCACAGAACCTATTATCTATAAATATTGATATTCTAGTGGATCTTAAAAGATGTCATTAGCAACTAAGCCTAAGAAAATTTTTAAATAAGTGCTAGAGATTGTATTAGGATAACCAATTTCAAATTTATTACTGAGTGATAAAAAATAACAATAAATTATAATTTTGAGAGTTCGTTTAGTCTCATCTCATTGAAGTCTCCAGCTTCCTATTCAGAGTTTGCTATTGAATACATAAAATACTACAAAATATTTCTTCCTTCTTTTATAATTTATTTCTACATGTCTAAAATAAAATATTGACCAAAACACTCAGTGGAGGACTGTGCCCGCGCAAATTTTTGAACAATCGTAATTTGCATTTCAAATGCATTAATGACATGTTAACAAGACATATGTAAAACAAATTAGACCTATTGTTGTATACTGCATGACGACAAGAACCAGACAAAGTCATGACGCTGTAATGGTGGCAATACAAGGTCTTTAAATGCCGAACCCAGGCGATTTTCAATATTATCCTCGTACTTTCACTTCTTATGAACTCGATTACTAATGGTCTATAAATTATAAACGCAGCTCTTGTGTGTGCGAAGTATTTCAAAGGTTATTTAATGTTATAACGCAGCTATGTAATTCGAAAAAGGAAGGAAATGGTAGGTTGATATTATAAAAGATTGCTTCAATATCCGCTGGATATGTAATATCCGCAATTACAATGCACGTAGAAAAAAAATTTAAAAAACGGTAAACGTTTAATTGAATTTAGTTTCACTGAGTAATTTGGTAAGGAAATTTGTAAACTAAGCGTCCATTTTGTCGCTTTCAAATTTATTGCAATTATCCGTTTCCCTTTAATTCTATTTAACGGGATTTTTAGCTTCGTTGCGTCGCATAAGTTAAAAGTATATTTATATGTTTGTACAGAATACGGTATTTTTTAATTAACTTGTTAGCGCTACTGTTGTATAACAGCACATTGAAGAGTGCCCTTCAACCAAAACATTATTTGAAATTAAGAATATATTTAATGTTCCAACCACAACTGAATGGTTTAGTTATTCAAGACTTCTTCCAAAAACAACTAAGACTGTATATTTTATATTTTAATGCAGAGATATAACATGCAAATAAAATTGCTAAACTGTAAACTCGTGGGCTAACTTAAAGCACAACAACTTTTTGTCGACAAGTCAAGCCTCTTCATAATTTAAATCTCGCTTTGCATTTATAATGAGAAAACAGTGCTACTGCACTACGTTGTGCTGTCATACAATAATTATCCACCTATACTTGGTACGTTTACAACCTGTTTATAGGCAGCACAACAAACACCTGTTCATTTCACTCACTTCGAGCGTCGACGAAACGAGAGTTTCGATTCGCAGCTTAACGAAGAAAGTTCGTTTTGCCGCCTTTTATTTCATGTATGCTTAGGTTTTCACCAAAAAGAAATACTTTAAAACTAATTTTTTATATATCTATTAAATTTTCGAATTTTCCTTACAGGAAATACAGAACCTTAAAGGCAAATAATTGATTTAAAAACATATTTGGAGTTATGTAAACATGATTGCCATGTATTAGTTTGTTGTAAAATTAATCTACCTTTTTGATTAAAATTAACAATTTTTGTATCTTCTGATCTGATCCATGATCTAAAAATTTCATAGTAATCATCATTCCATATTTCTTTTTATGCTTTTACTACAATTCCCATATTACCCAAAGGTAAATTTGCTGGATACTTCACGTTGTTTAGATTTATTAATAACTGAATAAACGTAAAAACTTCCTGTGCTAACTGAAACTACTTTAGTTTTGTATTTATAATAAAATCTACGTAATACATATTTTCAGTTGTTCGTTCTGATAATAATTTCTCAAATTTATAGAAAATTTACTGCTATCAGAGAAAGCAAAATTGTATTACTGGATAGCATTGTTAATTGTAGCTTCTTTTTAAAGTTTTAAAGTTACAAACACTATCGTTTACTATCGGCAAATAATTATATTCCTTTTCGCTCTTTTCCTGGGTTTAGGAGTTGATTAATTGCTACCAGTGAAAAAGCAATACGTGTAGAGTATACCACAAAATAAATTGTTCAGAAGATCTTGGCGGTGGGCGATTAAAAAAAAAGTAGATTAACCTTGATATTGGCGTATATCATAAACGTACATTTATTTTACCGTATTTTTGCACTACTTTTGGCAATGTTTTATTATAATTTCTTATAATTTGGTTCTATCACTGATCCACATTATTTCGATTTTAAATAGCTTGTCTACCAGTTGATAGCTTAGAAGGTCCCTTATTAACGTAGTTACAGTGCCAATAGAAAACGCTAATTTTAGCTTATTTTGCGTTAGTTTAGTAGTCCCTTAGCAATGGAGAACAAACCGAGTGTCCATTTAAAACTGATCATGTAATATAGCATTGTTAGCATTTATCGTTTTAAAGTTAAGTTGATACAATAGTTTTCACTTAAGAGCATAAACTATTTATTTCTAAATATATAAATCAGAATCTGTGCTATGATAGCGTCCGCATAAATTTGAAGTCCTTTGCGCTTGGTTAAAGTCAGCCATTGGGTTGCTTGAAAACTTGGACACTCCTAATACGATATATGATGTATTTTATGTTTGTATATCCCAAAGCTGGATGGCGCTTACAAATATTCAGATGGAAACCGCCGAGAATCAGGAAAAAACGAAGACAGACGTTCGTGGAACGAAGAAATAAGAGCAGCAATGGAGGCACTAGGTTTAACAGAAGTAGATGCAGAAGACAGAGATGGGTGGAGAATGGCATGGAAATGCGGCAAATAGCTGTATAATACCGATTATATATTGTGATGGATTTTATTTAGCCAGTTTGTTTAAAGTCATTTTATTTTTATTTTAAAAAGGATACTCGTGCATGGTGTCTTGTCATGGGAGTCGGTTCTCTTTTTATAAAATAAATTAGGGCAGGCCTTAATACAGTTGACTACTATACTGGTTTGAGTAACTCTGCGAAACACGTATTCGATGATAAACCTACAATAAGAAGAATTTTTGGTCAACATCATGTTATTAGGAAGATTGAGGATTAGATGCATGTATTGGAATACGAGATGGAAATAAGTTGCAGTCATTATGAATAAATATTGAAACATAATAAAGAAAATGCAGATATTTAAAAGAAGATCCATTAGAAGAATGAAGATAATATTTTGTTTTAAGTGTTAGTGTAATCGGGGGCAAAGGACGTAATGTGGCTGTGAAATTTTATACATTTTAAAATTTATATTGTAATTTTATAGATCTATGTCTCATTGATTAATTTTAGCAGATTTGATATTATTTTTAACTTGGGGGTTGCCTAGGGGTTGTTTATAAGATTTGATAAAAAACAATAAGTGTACAAAGATGTAAAAAATTATCAAAATCTGTTTAAAATAAGGTTTTCCTGGTTAATGGCTGTAATTTGTATATGAAAGTATATTATATACAATTTCTGGTTATAAAAAGATTAAACTTACATAAATTTGAATTATATTCTACTGAAAGAAGAATTGGACCCATCTGCCAGTACAACTTTGTGTTGCTTCATGGGGGTTGCCTGTCCAGCGATATTATAAAATTATTGAGAGCACATCTGTAAGTTCAGGAGATTTATATGAGGGACACGTTGTAAAAGGTAGTACAAATTTACTCATCTACTATCCTACTGAGCCTACGGTTAATATGAGATGCACAACAAGTTGGTGAAGCTGTACTTGTGTAATTAAGAATACCAGTCCGAATAAGTAAATCAATTGCGATAACTTGGAGTAATTTTTGACATTACTTAAAACTGAGCTGAAGTTGGCAAATGTATTAAGGCGATTTTAAGTAAGTAAATTTTCCAACGATATGAACCTACTAATTTTGGTATAGATGTCTCATGCTCGAGCTACCGTGGTTGTTTAAATAAAATTGAATTTGGAGACAAATTTCTTCTTAATTTGTCACCTGGCGCCCATTAATTTATTAAAGTAGCAAGTCAAACATCTACTATATGTGAAACATTTAAATTGCAGTTGGAGTAGTATAAATATTTATTAGATTGAAATTCATTAAATTTATTTTGGGTTAAGTTGAATAATTTTAAAATATGACATTGATTGACTTGGTTTTTGTATGTCACTATTATGACAAAGTGACGCTGCCAATTTTGGGTTATTTGTTTCGCCAGAACGTATTATAACAATATACATATATGTATGTTGGTTTTGACATTTCCGCGGGTGTTGTATGCTGTAATTGGCTTCCAGGAATTCTTCCGTGTAGCAACTTCTTGGTCCTGGGACGGACCGGGGTGGTTATCTTGGCGACGTTTCGGCAAAGTCACATTTGCCATCTTCAGGTCTTGTCGGATAACTTTCTGCTGGTGCTTCTTGTAATACGACTGAGTCGTATTATAAGAAGACTTTGCCGATACGTCGTCAAGACAACTACCCGGTCCGTCCCAGGACCAAGAAGTTGCTACGCGGAAGAATTCCTGGAAGCCAATTACAGCATACAATGACAATGACTTCTTTGTTTGAGGATACCTGAAATCAAAAATTTATACAACCATTCCAATACAAAGTATTGATGAATTAAAAGATTGCATACGTACCGAAAGAAATTGCTTGAATCCCGACTTTCTTGCGAATGCTGTGCGTGCTTTTCAACACCGTTTAGGTTATTGTTTAGAAGTACAAGGTGGCCATTTCGAATACTTGTTGTAACTGATAATTTTATTTTCATTTCTGTTTTCTGTTATTGATATTTAAGGATTTACAATAATAATCGTCGTTGTTGTTCCACTCATTTTGATTTACCTATTTATCTAAACACCGCATCGAACATAACCTTCATTTCATACTAAAATAATTTACAACCACAGTGACGTTCCTGTATGCTTCTGTTTTTTTAGTTTCCTGTATAGTTGCTTGCCTACATAATAGGCGTAATTGATGCGTTCTTTTTAAAGGTATACATAGCCAATTACATGTACAGTGTATACTAAAAAGAAAAATTCCATGTATACATCTCCCAACGCTAATAATCAATGTAAACAAGGCATCACTACTTTAAATTTGGTTAAAAACAACACACATTAAACATTCTTAAATTAATTTGTAGCTTTAAAACAACATCTGTATCGTAATTTAATCTACCATAATGTATCTTTGATATTTATGATAATCCTAGCTAGGTTTTGCAAATCTCTTTTTAATATAAAGACAATCGTATGGGTATGTGTAGTGCAGTTTTTAAATAATGTATTACCGGCCGTTCTTCTGTTGAATTCTTAATTTGGAAGAAATATTTTTAGTTTTTAGATATCTAAATATTAAATCTAATGTAGATAAGCTAGTCATCTTGAGGCAAGCTATGCACCACTATTTATTAAACTAAGTGAAACCGCTTGTAAAGGAACAATAAAACGCTAACTTTGAAATTCAAGGTCTACCACCATAATATCTTAAAGCACGGTACTGTATACTAAATTGTTTGAAAAAGAAACTGTAAACGATTAATTCAGGCTTGTCGAACACTATAAACGTTAACTTCTATAGGCGCAAAAGAGTCGAAGAAAAATTTATTTACACAGAAATACACGCCTATTTCCTAGAGTTTACACCATTTTACTTTAAGGACTTTCAGATAGTTGTACGGAGGTTATAAACGCTGATTATGTCCAATTTTCATCGAAAATTTTGTGGTTCCTACTGTATATTCAAAACTTTACATTTTCTCAAAGTTGAGGCACCATCTCTTGTTGCTAATACAGTACCACCTGAGTGGCTTCCGAATTAAATGAAACGGGTTTAATAGACAGAAATAAGACCACCTGCAAAACGTTAAGCCTTAAGCATTCATGTATTACAATCAAACGCTCTATAAACATCCTAACAAGTTTAGATCCTACACGTTGGGGTCACTCAAGCAAACAACAGGTACATTTACGGGTCAACGGAAGGAATAATAATGGCTAATGTAGACAGGAACTGGCGCGGGAAAGTTTGCCACTTCCGTTTTGCTTTGGTTTATGTTCTTGCGTCTCTGAAAGTTTGTATGTATAAGTGAATAGCAGAAAGATAAGATTAGGCAGTTCTCGAGTCATAGTACCTTTTTTAACAGTTAAGTCTTTTGTTGATTAAAATCTACCGCTTAAACTGAACATATGTTGTACTATGAGTGTAAGAGGTTTTAATTTTTAAAACCTCTTGAATACGTTTTCCTCTACAACAAGGAGATTCCAATACTTTAAAAATATCAAAAAAAAGTTAAAATTACCGAATGAAAATATCGGTGTTCAGAAATTGAACTTCAGTCAAGAATAACGCATCCGTCTATCAAGTTTTATTTGCTGTAAAAACACAATTAATAAAAATTAATGGAATACAAGGGGAATAAGGATAAGAGTAGACGGTGTGGGAATGTGCACCAAAGCATATCCGTTTGCCCATGTGAACTAGCGCCTCCTGGGAACTTCCCTTGCATGATTACTGAAATAAACATGAAACAATGCTACTTAATACTCACTCTTGATAAATTAAGATATAAATTTATACACCTTGTGTTCTGTTTTAGATTAAAGTTTAGATGATTGCGGTCAGTGAATTTGAATCGTGTTCGAAAATAATGAAACATTTGCTCACTTTGTGGATTTATTACAACTACCAAAGACTATATTTTTAGCTTCAGATTTTCTCAGAAAATTTGATTTTAAAACTAACATCGCTTGTGTCAAATTCAACTTAACGACCAATTGGCGTACACAAGACTGTTAACAGCTTGTGATTAATCACAGTAACGTGTAAACATAATTCTTGCAATAAATCGAAATATACAACAGTATTCATCAAATTTATGTTAATTTATAATGAGGAAACAGTTCCATCTGTACAACTTTGTGCTGCTATACAATTCTGAGATTAACATACCATTTAGTAAAGCACATTTGTATACTTTTCGTTTCGCGTTACTAGTAATAGTAGTCATCATTCACGCGATCTAATTCTGGGAACGCCAAAATTGCAGTTTAAATTAGTGGTAATGCAGCGCAAGATGTTAACAAAGTGTGACTATCTGGTTAAGTAGTTTATTGTTCACCTGTCTTGTTACGAAGCTTAATTTGAAATGACTCATCTACCTATCGTCTTTGTCTCTGTGTTCAAGGTATTTCATATTCGAACTATTAACATAAAACCAAGCAATCCAATCGTTCCCTAACAATGTTTTAAACAAATTCAATTTTGCTATGATCTCATTTCCTTTATTTTTCAATTGCCTCCAAAATATTTTTATTTTTACATACGTTAAGGTCGTCCAATCAGGATTTAATCATTTTTACGTTTATGTTGTTTCAGTTTCAGTTTTAAATTAAGCCCATTTTAAATACATGGTTATTGGGCGGTTTGAAATTACTTTATTTTATATCTTAGCATTTCCCTAATTTTTGTTAACTATTATATCTGTTTGTTTTTCCTCATACGTAATATTATGTTGTCTACATTTTCTGTTTTATGGAAATCTTCCTAAATCGATTAACTTTCTTTTGGTGCCAATTATAAGCGACCATGCGATTATCAATAGATTCTGCTGCAGTATCAATAAACCTTAAAATTTCTTGTAACTTTTACTAATACCAGCCAAAATTTTTATGACAAGCCTTTTTTTATTTTTGTAAAATTTTAATTTCCTCTGTTTACTTTCGCTATCCAATTCTAATCATAGCATTTGCAAACATTTCATTCTTTTGCTCATATCATAGATAAACTGCTTTCTCATAGAACTGTAGTCAGATTATTAGTTAAAGGATATCGTAACCGGAAACGTTCAAGTCTTTATTTGCGGTTACAATACTCTTGGGAACTAACCAAACGAAGTTGTTATGACATCACAGATTGCAGGTACTGGAATCAAACCATTGCGATATGTTTAATAAATTATGAACCCTTCTCTTACTGATCCTGTACCTTGTACAATCTGCAAATGATGAACAATAATTGGTTTAATACTGGGTGGTTGGATATTTTAGTAACCTTTTGAATTTTAGGCTCGAATATATTGTACCATTGTATGTGACGTACAGGTAAAAGTGCATTACCCGTTAATTGGATTTCCTAAAACTTTGCCTACTGTTTACTTAATAAGTTTTCAAAAGAAGTTGTGTCATAATGATCTAATTTCGTACTACACTTCGTCCCTATTGTAACAAGTAGTGAGTCATGATTTGAGGAATATTTATACGAGGAATAATTATCAAACCGCACTTAAAAGCCTTTTCCTAGCTTAAACAAATTCTCGCCTCTCTCGTCGAAGTAAAGTAATAATGTATGTACAAAGCAGTTATCAAACCTATTTGGACATATTGAACTGTATGGGTGCTCCAGTTCATCAAATTCTATTACGCGTTCAATCAAAAATGTGTTATGTCGCATAACGAATGCCCCCCGTGATACGTGTCAAATTGTGCTCTTCGTGAAGATCGAATTACGTAAGGAAACTTCAAAGTTCATCTAAACCCAAGGACCAGTCCTTTGTTAAAAAATACCAAAGGCGTTTGTAAAGAGAATCGCCAACAGGCACAGTAGATAGTAGAGGTCCTGTTAGCTGTTAAAGTCGTTACTTATTCATATTATTTACGTAAAAAAATGTTATCCTTTAAGGTAACAGCATTATGTGTTATCCTTAACATGCCATGTACAGAGACCACAAATTAGCTTCTGGAATTCGTATTGTACTATATTCCGATTGTCAATAAAATTGAAACAAAAAAAAGTTAAAAGCCCAACACAAAACAAAACGTATTTTTTAAATTCGCTTATGCATTACATCAATACCTCTTAGAGATCAGAAAGTAATACTTTACTCCACATATGAGGAAGAAAAATAGTCCATCATAATTAATTCTCTGAATATGAAATATAATAAATTCTGTTTCTACTGGCGGTAAGGAGGAAGGATAAAATGTGATTATTTTAGCATTTCCTTTTAGAATAAGTTATTAGTTTTTAATGATAACCCACTGGTACAGAAATTAGCTCACCAGTTGGACAGCATCTTAGATGTTCTTTTAAAATTTCGAAAATATTTAAATATATTTAAAACTACTTAATTTTCCCTAGTACAATAAGAAAGGAAACCAGTTAATTTTTTTAATGAAATTTGAAGATATTTTTGAATTACGAAAAGTTTAATAGCTTTCTGTA
>JABXWE010055784.1:0-10085 GCA_014611495.1 Limonius californicus | reverse complement strand
CGGCTCCATTACCTCGTCGTCTCCCGCTGCACTTTTATTTATTCACTCAATTCACTGTATCCACTAGGTAGTTTTTGTATTGTAACAATCGCGTTAATGGATTATCTATCCCACTTCTGACATAAAAGGAGAATAAAACAGGTAAACAATCAAATTAACGATATATATTGAATCAAACTCTAATTAAACAATGCCACTTTAAAATAGTGTTGTTGTCGCCAAGAATGCTTCGCAAGAAGTCCCCGCCGTCCACCCGTTCCATATTTTCCCCCGAGCACCGACGACTTCATCTGTACGTGCTTAATTATCCAAAATCTAACCCATGAACGGCGCCTTTGTTGAAATCAGGAAACATAAATAATCCGGGTGCGGGCAAACCTTACGTCGCATTGCTGACTCTTACAATAGTGCCCATAGGCATTGCAAAATGTACATGTAATGTTTTTGTAACAATTTACTTTTTTATGACCGATTTTTCCGCATAGGTAGCACGTGATGTTTTGGTTTTGCAAAAATTGTTTATCGGTGGTTCTATGCGATTGCTTGTAATTTACAGGTCCGCGGTTTTGAGCGGGTGGTAGGGAACCTGACGTTGATGCAACACTGGCGGACATGTCTCGAAGGTAATGGGCTAAAACGTTCAAGTCGTTAATATTGGAAGCTTTGACGGACGAAGTAATAGTATCGTCATTGATTGCACCCACAATTAAAGATATTTTATCGGCGACTGAAAAATTTACTCTAAGTTTATCAATTTTGGTCAAATGATCGAAAAAAAAATGAATAAAGCGAATCACCTGGCTTGGGTTTATGATTTGAAATATCCATAAATAAGGAGTATGTGTTACGCTTGGAGAAAAACGTTGATTTAATTAAATGTTTCCAATCTTTCCATTTGTAGTTGGCCCAACCAATTTCACCCTGTGTTTTGTGCCATTTCTCGGCGGTCCCTTTTAATTTGTTTAGTGCCTGATATGAGATACTAGCGTCATTCCACTTGTAACAAGCAGCGTGCTCGTCAATGATGTCAACCCATTCGTCCACATTGTCGATTTGTGGATCAAAATCAGGAATTATATTGGCCAAAATGTTATTATTAGTCTGCCCACGAAGTAAACTTATTAGTCTGCCCACGAAGTAAACTTAATGCAGTATACTTACAGTACTTGCGATATCTGAATTGCCTTTTTTTTACTTTCCTTGACGTTCCTTCGATGTCGTTTTCGAGGGTTCCTGGGCGGGGTGTCTCTGCTTTTTGAAGAGGCGATAGAACTTGCCGAGAATGAGTTTGAAGAAGAACTCGATGGAGAACGTTTTCTGTTCCTTTTTCTTGGCATTTTTTTTGTTTTACACACATCCGGACGAAAAAAGAAATGTAATATTTTAAGCAAAGCGATACCACTTCTGAAATGTTTGGGGACGAGGTGAACAATTAATCAAGTCTTAAAGGAAACTGTATATTGTAATATGAAGTATTATATATATGTAACAACGTAATTGCTACGACTACCCGTGGCTCGACCGCTCTCCTTCCCACATTCGTGGTCACTGCCTCTCTTCCCGGCTACCGACCCGTGCCCCAGTCCCTGGCTGCCAGTAGGGGAATACCCTAACAGTTGGAAATACCTTCGTTATTAAAACAAAACCTGGAACTAATCAAGATGGATCAAAAATTAGGGAAATAATGGAGGAACAAATAAAACCTGAAGAAATAGGTATAGGAATAGCCAGAGTACAGAATATGAGCAAAGGGGGCGTGGCCATCACTTGTAGTACAGACGAAAATTCTACAAAGTTGAAAGCAGAGTTGGAGAGTAAGCTAGGCAACACTTACGACATAACTGAGATGAGTGTGATGGGAAGAAGAAAGAGAAAAATTAAGATTATTGGTTTTAAACTGGATATTCAAAAAGAAGCTATAAAGAGAGGTATATTGAATCAGAATTGCTATATTAACAAAGAAACAGCAGATATAGATGTAATTGTTGTCAAGAAAATGAGAACTCGCTACTTGGCGATAATAGAAGCAGATGAACATTCTTACAGGGAAATTACATCAGCAGGACAAGTGGAGATTGGTTGGGGGGTGTATAAAGCTTTTGGACATGTTCAAGTACTTCGTTGCTATAAATGTTTTGGATACAATCATAAAGCAGATAAATGTACAAATCAAGCAGTATGTAGTACATGTGCCGAAGGAAAACATCAAGGTGAGTGTGAAGCACCGGTGAAATGTGTAAATTGTAGTTTGGCAAACAATAAGTTTAATGTACAACTTGACTGTAAACACTCAGCGTTTGATTCAAAGTGTTCGGTGTATATTAAAAAAATCGAACAGCAAAAAAGAAATGACGATGCGTTTTTTATAGGTAAATAGCAACTACAGAATGGAAAAAGTATGAATAAAGATGGTAATATTTATATGTTAAATAGCCAAAGTGTAACTGCCAACCATAGTGAAATAGAAGGTATTTGTGAAGCATTATGAACCTATGGTACTCTGCTTAACAGAGACCTGTTTAACTGATAGTATAGATGATTATGAAATACATATAGATAATTACAATATAGTTAGAGTAGATTCAGATAGTAGGCACACAGGTGGGGTAATGTATTATATTAATAATAAGGTAAAATATGAACTAGTAGAAAAAGTGACATTTGGAAAAAATTATTGGTTATTAGTGGTGTATGTGAAAGATATTAATGTCAATCTTGCTTCTGTATACCATAGTCCAAGTGCTTCAGATGCTGATTTTATTTCATCATTTGAGGAATGGTGTAACGAAGCAGTTTTGACATTGAATGGAAACTTGTGTGTAGTAGGCGATTTTAATTTAAACTGGTTGGATAATACCAGATATTATCCTAATAAGTTTAGAAACAGTGTAAAAGATTTAGGTTTAAGGCAGATAGTTACTGAAGCTAATAGAGTTACTAACGAGAGTAAGACAATGATAGACTTAGTATTAACAAATGATACAAATGTAAGTGCAATAGTGTTAAATAGTCCTAAGATCACGGATCATAGCATAGTTCAAATAAGTCTATCTTTAATTAAAACAAACAATGTTGGCTGTTATCGGATCAAGATAAAAGATGCAGACAAGTGTAGAGACCTGTCAAGAGATTTAAATTATAATTATAAGGAGACTGATATAGATGTTAAATACAATGAAATTTTTGGCAAAATATTTAGAATATATGATACAGTAAGACCTAAACGACAGTCTGATGACAAGGTGTGCAATAATTACTGGTTTAATGGAGACGTATTAAATGCCATACAGGAAAGGGACGTCAAATACAAAAGGTTTAAATTAACTGGAGATATTACAGATTGGAATAGTTATAAAAGTAGTAGAAATAATGTTGTTAGTGCAATAAGACAGGCTAAATGTGGCTATTATGAAACTAAAATAGATAACTGCAAAAATGACACAAAAGAAATGTGGAAAACTCTCAAAACTTTTATTTCCAACAGCAACCAAGAGAACTATGATAATATAACATTTAATGAAAATAGGATAATAAGTAACAGAACAGAAATAGTGGAGGAGTTTAATGAATTTTATATTAATAATATTAAAGATGTGATAAAAGCAATACCCCAAAGTAAACACGAGTTTCAAATAGAACAAAGAACAGAGTACCTTGGTAATTTTATGTTATTAAATAGGCTGGATTTAGATAGAATAGTGTGTAGTTTAGCAGATAAGAACAGCCCAAATGAAATAGATACACGTTTTATTAAGCAATTTATAAACGAATTAGCAGACCCTATAATGCATATAGTTAACTATAGTTTGGAAACGGGAATAGTTCCTAAATTATTGAAAGTAGCTACAATTGTTCCAATAAGGAAAGTTAAGGGTACAGTAAAAGCAGCAGAGTTTAGGCCAATAAATATGTTACCGGCGATAGAAAAAGTATTAGAACGAACAGTGTATGAACAATTGCGGGATTTTATAGAAACTAACAAGATAGTCGACACTTTTCAATCAGGGTTTAGGGAAGGGATTAGTTGTGAAGCAGCAGTGCAATATGTACTGAACGACTGGAAAGAAAGTGTAGACAAAGGTTGGAAAGTGGCAGTCATATTTTTAGATCTGCAACGTCCATTTGAAACAGTTAGCAGAACCAAATTAATTGAAAAATTAATAAAATATGGGTTTAGGGATACAGTAATTAAATGGATTAAGGACTACTTAAACGATAGGACGCAAAGAGTCAAATGTGGACAAACTATTTCAAAAGAGAGTCATATTGAGGTGGGAGTGCCGCAAGGTAGTATCTTGGGTCCACTGTTATTTATACTCTACATAAATGATATGGGGAGATTACTAAAAGACTGTAAGTATCATATGTTTGCAGACGATACAATCATTTATTTGTCAATGAAAGATGAAGGGAAATTGGCAAATACACTAAACAAGGAGATGGCACGAGTTTGTGAATGGTTTAATGCAAACGAACTAAAGATTAATTTGAGGAAAACAAAAAGTATGTGGATAGGAAATACACAGAGATTGAACTTAGAAATAAGAATTGGAAATGAAATAATTGAGGAAGTAGAAAAGGTAAAATACCTGGGAATTATTATTGACAATAAGTTAAAATTTAATTTTCACATAGATTAGATTTGTGGGAAAATAGCAAAAAAACTAGGAGTGCTAGCAAGAGCAGGGAAATTTCTTTCAACTTGGAGTAAGAAAGTGATTTATAATACTATAATATTGCCACATTTTATGTATGGTCATAGATTAAGGAAACCTTACATCTCTAAGTAACGGTAACAAAAGAGGCCTTAATTCTGGATGCAGTTTAAGGATGTCGCTGCGATCGCTACACGTTTTTGAAGTTAGTGTCGCGTTACGTAGCGCAAAATTAGTATCCGAGTGTAATGCCGCTATCTATATTTGTCTTTTCTTAGTCCAACAGACCTATTCCGTTTATTTCGCGAAATGACGTCACAGATCGAGTGCGCAGTAGGCTAACGGTCATACTGGGTACCTATCTGTCAAAAACAGCCTGTATAATAATATGTTTAGTTCGCAGTTTTAGTTTACTTTTACAGTCAAATAAGGTAGGTATGTAATTTTATTATTTTTACTACGAAAGTGTTATAAAGCTTTAACTTTGATGTTAAGCATGCAACTTGTGTAGAAGCATTTTATGAAGATATAAAAGTGAAAACTCTTAGTGACAATCAGATTGTATAAATTGATTTTAACATTTTCTGTTAGTTTTTGAATAATATACCGAAGAAAAGTAAAGATTTACACCACTTTATGTTTTTTATAGCCTCTCAAATAAACATGGTACATCAGTGTTGTGTTCCAAAGTGTTTTTCGCGTTCCAACACAACGAAAGATAAAGGTGTAACCTTTCATTCTTTCCAAAGGAACAAGGTTACGTGCGATGCGTGGATACACAAAATCAAAAGGGATACTAGGAAAAGTGCTCGAAATCGAAAGGGTTTGATGTAGGCGACATATTGGAACCAGTAAAAGTAAACGTACCAGCATTTTGCTCTTCAAATTGTCAGTTCAGTGCTAGCGATGTAAAAAAAAGACTAGAATAATTGCCCGTGAAAGAATCCATGTGGAAAGAGCAATAGGGAGAATAAAATCCTTTGAAATTTTATCAAATGATATAGCAGTAGGTATCACATTTAGCTAATATTAATCAAATATGGCCTGTTTGTTGTATACTTACAAACTTTCGGTATCCACTGTGTAAGAATAAAACAAGTGAATAATAAACGTAAATAATTTTAATATGCATAATATATTGTGTAATTACTGTTCCTTTCATAAATGTAAATAATTAACATAATCTCTGTCTTGGTCATGAAGGCTATCTTAACGGACTTCTACTGTAAAATACTATTAATAAAACTGTCTTTACAATTATTGTTTTTTTTTTCTACTTTCATGATTGGGTGAGTGATCGCAGTATGTACTTTTCTGTTCTATTTCATACTGTCCTTTATATACTACTTTATGCCATTCATTTGAGTTTGGCGGATGGCACATTACAGTGTTATGGCTGGTAAGTGTTGCCTAGCAACATTTGTTGTCTATTTTTGACAAATAAACAAAAAACATGCAGGGGTATAACAATTTCGAAGATGATGGTAGATGTTTATGTTATACTTCCTTTCACATATTTTGAAAGTACAGGCATCTAGGGTGTCAAAATATGTAATTGTTGTTGAAAAGGAATAATTTAAAAAAATAACAAACTTCTATCTAAAACACGTAGACAGCATGAAATAAAATTTTGTAGGATATATGACCGTGAAATGATTATTAAAACTACTTCTTTATAAAACACAAATCATGCACATAACCTTCTGCAAAATATTTGTAACCTTTTTCCTTGTGCTTCAGCAGACGCCCCTTTTCCTGGAAATATTTTGTCGGCGACTTCAAATGTAAAATTTTTAAGAGCACCTAAGTTTTTTGTTAATTCATTCATTGCTTTCTGTTTAATTTCAATGTGACACGTGTAAACTATACAGAAAATATTTGAATATAACCCAGTATGTCTGGTGAGCTACTGCGCATGTATAGTTCTCTCACTTGAATGCTACCCCTCTCTCTGTCCGCGAAATAAACGGTATAGGTCTACTGACCATAATCTTTTCTTAAGAAATTCTTTGTTCATCTACTTAAGGAATGCGAAGAAAGGTTCCTAGCTAAGTTGCTAATGGGTATTTACGCAAATAAAGGCATTTCAATACGGTTACAATATTTCTTACAAGGTAGTACGAGTATAATTTATAGGTAATAATAATATCTGTGGCTTGGTGCTAAAAGGGCCAATGTCAATTTTTTCCCATTTGGTGTTCTATGTGGTGTTAGCCTACATAGCCTTGCTACTTTGTTGTGCTATAAGGGCCAATGTCTAATCCTAACCGTTACTTTTTAATAAGCAAGCGTGGGGCCTGTATGATTTGCTATTCGATAATAATTAAAACACCTTGTTGTTTTTCAGCATTTTAATTTAAAACGAGCCGCTAGGTAGTGGGTATATTATTTCACCACTGCCCTAGCGCAACTACCCAAACGGGCTTACAAAACTACGCAAGAAAACTTGCTATATCCCCTCCTACGGGGGTGGTAGTATTACCCCGGTACCCCGAAGGGAACTTTACTCGGCGTGCCTGTTAGGGCCGAACATGCCGCCCCCCTTGGAGCACCTCAGGCTTCAAGACTCATATAACAATAATAAGAAAAATATTAATCTTATAATTAACATTACACTATGTATTACATTACTAAAGAGTTAAACATTCCCATCTATGGGTAAGACGCACACCTTGTTTATTGGCCGTCGGGATACACCGCGCACAGTTTTTACACTAACCACCCTCACTATATTATCAGCCCCAGGATGTAGTTCAATAATTCTGCCTAGGGGCCATTGCTGTGGTGGAACATTATCTTCTGCTAAAAGCACCATTTGATCAATTTCGATTAATTCAGGCGCCCTTAGTCTCCACTTGGTACGTTGTTGCATTTGCAAGAGATACTCCCGGCGCCAGCGCTTCCAGAAATGTTGCCGGAGTTGCTCCACTCTCTGCCATCGAGAAAGGGCATTGGTTTTTATCTCAGCGACATCAGGTTCCACCATGGCCATCAATGGTTCGCCAATTAAAAAGTGCCCCGGAGTTAGGGCCACCAGGTCATTAGGGTCAGAGGTCAGTGGGGTAAGGGGTCGGGAATTTAGACAGGATTCTATGCGCGTAAGAAGAGTGTACAATTCTTCATATGTCAATAACGCGTTACCCATTATCCGCTTTAGGTGATATTTGACTGCCTTAATGTTTATTTCCCATAAACCTCCCATGTTAGGTGCGCGTGGTGGTATAAATTTCCAATTTACGTTAATCGCAGCTGAAGAGTCTACTAAGTTATCCCTGAACCTTTGATTTTTAAATAATTGCGCCAACTCTGCTAATTCCTTTTTAGCACCTATAAAATTTGACGCGTTATCAGAGTATAGACATGAAACGTGACCGCGTCTTGCAATGAATCTTTTCAGAGCATTTAAAAATGATTCCGATGTTAAATCGCTCACTAATTCTAAATGCACGGCCTTGGTAGCAAAGCAAATGAACAAAGCTATATAAACTTTGATAGTGCGTTTGCCGCGACCGCGTCCATCTTTAGCTAAAATAGGACCTGCATAGTCTACCCCCGAAATTAAAAAAGGTCGTGTCGGTTGCACTCTGTCCTTTGGAAAATCGCCCATTTTTTGCACCACGGTACTCGGTTTTGCTCGGAAACATTTCACGCATTTATATAGAATTTGCCTTATAATATCTTTAGCTCCTATAATCCAATATCTTTGCCGCAATGCTGCTAAAGTAGCTTGTGCCCCTGCGTGTAATTGTCGTGTATGTTCGCTTATAATAATTAATTTTGTTACATAGTGTTTTTTAGGTAAAATTATGGGATATTTTATGTCGTTTGATAGGGGTGCATTTTTCAATCTGCCACCTACTCGCAACAAACCATTTTCACATAAAAAGGGGTTCAACGAGAGTATTTTGCTACTTTTTTCAACCTCTGAGTGCCTCTTTAATTTCTTTATATCTCTTGAAAATTCACATTGCTGAATAACACGTACAACTGCCAACGTTGCACTCTGCAGTTCTTTAGAAGAAATACTGCCTACCAGTTTACTGTCTTTATTCTTGCAATTGTGAATAAATCTTAAACAATAGGCTATAACGCGTTGCAATTTGGAAAAACTAGAATATTTACTTAAAAAATCCAAATCTAAATGCGCCATACTAAATGCTGCAATAACCTCTCTTTTTTCTGGTACTTCTATGTTCCTTGCATCGAAACTAGATTGTGGTTGCTCATCAGAGCTTAACCAAATTGGGCCATGGAACCATGCGTTGGTCGTAATTAAATCTTGAGGGAATGAACCTCTACTTGCAATATCTGCTGGATTGTCACTTGACTTAATATGATTCCAATCGTTCCTTGACGTTAATGATTGTATTTCTGCTACTCTGTTCGCCACAAAAGTATTTAATGTATTGGGCTCTATAGACAGCCAGGCCAAAACAATGGTCGAATCAGTCCAGAAATTGCATCGAGAAATATCCAAATCGAGCGTTGTCTTAACGCTTTCAACTAATTTAGCCAATAGTACCGCCGCGCATAATTCTAATCGCGGTATTGTTATCGTTTTGAGAGGCGCTACCCTACTTTTAGCACATAATAGTTGCGCTGAATGATTATTGGAGTTATCTATCGTTTTTATATACACTGCCGCCGCATATCCTAGTTGCGATGCATCGCAAAAGCCATGCAATTCTACCGAAATAAACGGATACGAAGCTACCACCTTACGATTAATTTCCAAATTATTTAAAAATGAAAGCTTGCTTAAAAATTCAGTCCAAGTTGAATGTATGTTCATAGGTACTGTCTCGTCCCAGGCTAATTTTAATGACCATAGTTGCTGTAAGACAATCTTAGCCTTCATGGTAACTGGTGTTATTAATCCTAGGGGATCGAAAATTTGCGCTATCGCTGACAGAATAGAACGCTTTGTAATCCTACTAGACAATAGTTCCGTTTTGACTTTGTATTTTAGAAAATCGTTCCTACAATTCCAAATTAAACCTAACGTTTTAGTTTCACCGTTTTTGTCTAAATTTATATCGCCGTTTATTGCATCTCCCCTTAATATACTTGGATCACAATTAGAAGCAAATTTACGCAATTCAAAACCTCCCTGTGCCAAAATTTCAGTAATATCATTTTTCAACTTTAATATCATATCTGTCGAATTCCCACCTGTAATCAGGTCGTCCATATAAAAATCGCGGTCTATAACGTGACTACTAACTGGATATTTTAATTGATTTAATGACGCTAACTCTTGCAAACACCTAGTTGCAATAAAACTAGCTGGTTTCGTACCGTACGTCAGTGTAAGTAAACGAAAAATACAAATCGGTTCTTCCGGATTATCACGCCATAGTATTCGTTGGTAATCTATTTGATCGGAATGAACTCTAATTTGGCGGTACATCTTGGCAATGTCCGCTGTCA
>JABXWE010055762.1:0-18839 GCA_014611495.1 Limonius californicus | reverse complement strand
AAACAAAATATCTTTGATCATTAAAAAAATAAAATAACAAAAATAAAACAAGAAGATTAAAGAAGATTCTCAAAGTGCAATCTAGTGTTCTCAACACATTTTTGGCAACGTCGAACTAATGCATTTACGGCATTTGCCAACATTTCTTGGTTTTGTTTGTGCTCATTGCTATTATTTTCTATTCTTAGAATCAATTCGTCGCTGGTTGCAACGGATGTGCTGTAAACTTTTTCTTTAACATAACCCCAAACGAAGTAATTTAACGGATTTAGATCTGGTGACCGCGGCGGCCAGGGTACTGGTCCCACACGCGCATTCTTCTTTCCGGAAAACGATATTGATATTCCTGAACTGCTGCACGAAAACTTGCATTGCCGAAACTATAAACAATGTGAATGTGCGCTCCTCAATATTGGAAAAATATCTTGACTTTTTTCCTTTTAATAATATATCAACTTCAACAACTAAAGTACCCGAACTGATTGCCAGGTACAAACAATTATTTTAGTATTTGCATGGTCAACTCAATATAATTTTGGTCCCACCGCGGGTTCGCTTGTTTTTGAAAAAAGGCTAATATCTCTGAAACTAGGACCTTAATCTAAGATCTGTAGAACGTGTCTTATTCAAAATTGAACAGAGATTTTGAAAAAGGGGGAAAAATTTAAAACACACAGCGGCAGACTTTTTTCTTGAAATAAATACTTTGTAACCCCATTGCAGGCCATTGGTGTGACGAATTGGGAAGAACATAATTTTAGCAAATAAACCTATACAAGAAAGGTATGCGTACAAAATTTTGTTTGATTTGCTCCATATTCCTTAAAAATATAATGCAAAAATGATTTACTTTTGTAAACTTTGACACTCTGTATCTTTCATAGGAAGGAAGTGAGAGGCATGTATGTCATATCGAATCAGCATTACCATGAGAGTATTTTCCCAAAGATTCAAGATTAAACCTGAAACGCTCTATCTATATAATGGGTCGACTTATGTTTGCAATTGCTCAAATAATTTTTCAGTCTAAACATAAATAAACTTTTTCGCCAAATTAATTTACGTTATGACCGACACGAGACGATGGTAACAAATTTGATTAAAATATTAAATAAGCATTTGAATGATATGTTTCAGACTGCTATTTATTTATTATTACTTTTCAATCGTCTATGGATGAAATATTAAAAAAAAACATAAGTGTAGTTGGCTTCGGTTAGAACAAATTACCAATAAGTATGTATATCGATAAATATTTTAAAATTATTGATCGATATTCTATACCAAATATAAAAAAAAATTTTTTCCAAATAGACGCCCTAAAGGAAGCGCATTTGCTATAAGATAAGTTAACAAACAAATATTTTTCAGGGAAGGTTAGACCTCTATGTGGGGGGGGGGGTCTAGTTACTCAGACCCCCTTCCCCATGATATACGTCACCAATGACAATTAACAAAATGGTTAAGGACTTATTGGCTGAAAATATTAGAAAGAAGTGTTTAAATTTTCTGCTGATTCAGAACTTTTTATCACAGCCATAGCTATTAAAATAATATTTGATTTTATTTATTGGAAGTGAAAAAGATGAAGAAATAAATTCGATTCAATTTCCATATTTTTTGTAGAGTATAGATTAACTAGTTTCAAACCTTTTTGGATTTTGACCGATAGATGCGATCATCATTAACTATTTAATTAATTCCCATCAGCGATCGGACGGCGTCCTTATGGATTAGCCCGTCCAGATGGGCCATTAAGTAAACAAATAAATTGTTTTTTAAAAAATGATCTCAATGGGGGCGATGAGTGGAATATAATGGAGAACAGTAACCATTTAAACCAGTTGCGGCGGCCGAGTGTTCGGAGGGGAATGCAGCGAAAAAACAACAGGCAACATACCACAGTGAGTGGCGCTTTTTGCCTCTCCGGATAAAACCAACAAAGCCATCGCGGCGGAGCGCCAGTCAGTGTTGCGGCTGTAGCGAAGTAGGCCGTTCGTTTAGTCGTTGTCGTGTGCGACGTGTGTGCGTGTGCGCTGCTGCCGATCATGAAACGTGGTGTTATTGCACTCAAATTTTAATCAGCCCGACGAAAAACTCTTAGTTTGTGATAAGTTCACGAGGGAGCCAGACTATTGTTGCGGAAGCGATAACGAAGTTTCCGGCGATGAATTGGCGAAGCAATAAGCGCTCCAAAAAAATATAAATTGAATTTATTATCGATTTATTTTACGCTTCGATTAACTGCCAATCTCGAGCGGTACGAATGAAATTAAAGAAATAATAAACAGAAATAATAAGAAATTGATTTGGTGTAACGAGAGTGACTCTTAGCGTAATTGAAATTTCATATTGTGTTTGTGTGGGTACAACTATATATTTTATTTAATTAGATTGTGTTCGAACGGGCGACGAAGCGGTTCTAGCGAGCAATGTTGGGCATGGAAGCAACATCATTTATTTATAATTAAACGTGTTTGTTTTAACTGGCGCCGCTATGACTTTCCCAAACATTTCGTGTTTGAAAACAGACCAAACTCTTAAAAATAAACAAACTCCCGCACGTACTAAAAGGGTTCTAAGCCAGCGTAAACATCGTGCTTCGAGTGCCATTAATCGAAGGCTACCGGTTTCCAAAATCACCCAAGAACAGTTACTCCTCGAAATGAATTTGAACGCATATGACGTGCTGCTTTCGAAGGCAAGTTGCCAAAGTATCGTGAATTGGTGCGTTATCGGCGCACTGATAACCCTGATAACACCGGCGAGTGCAGTGGAGATCGAGGAGTCCTCCATCTCTATAAACAGACCCATCATGAAAGACGGTCCCGACCTGCCGGGATGGGTTCGCTTTTCTCCAGGTAATAATATATGGCCGACGATTAATTATTAATTATTTATGTTAAGTTGAAAGAATGAGCGAAGAGTGCGTTGAACTGCACCTGCGGTGAGAATATTTTATTATCATGTTCGCTTGTAAGCAGTGTATAGATTTTAATGGGCGCAATAAAATAAACTCGGATGATAATTATAGACATTTGACTAAAATGGGAGATACCTAACCCTTCCCAACGAGCTGCATTTAAAACATATTTCAGATTATTAACTGAAGTACAATATTTACATTAACTTGATCATTCCATGGTAGGATTTTCTAATAATGTAAGCTCTCCTAAGCTGTACTCCCCCTCCCTAAATAAAATTGGTGAGAAAGACTTTTTAGAAAAAATTTTTCTATGGTACATCTTCATGACTTTGCAAATGGAACCCTTAATTGGAAGACGAATATCCCCCTCCTTCCATGAATTATAATTTCCAATTAGTATTTTGAATTGTGATTAGACAAAATAGAACATATTATAAGTTTGTTATGTTTAAATGAAAGCTGCAAGTTACGTTCTGCAGTTTTAAAAACAAATAGTATTATACAAAAAAATTACAATAATTTCCCTAAAAATGTAAAACCGTTTCTCCCAGATTCAGTATTGATGAAATGATTTGTAAATCGAACGCTATTTAGTAAATTATCCTCATGGTTTTGTTCTAGTTTTATGTCTAGCAGTTGCATGGATTTGTATTTAACATCACGCAACTGGGAACCTCCCCTGGAACCTCCCCATTTCTAAACGAACTAGTTTTAAGCCGTTTACGCTATGGTCCAACCAGAAAATACACTATACTACTATATACCTCATGCTTTCTTAAATGTAAATCGAATAATAATAAAAATTAACTGTGCCCCCCTCGAATAATTCTTCAGTCAATGTTGTTGAGAAACCATTTTACGCGTTTGTGCCACAGTCGGACGAAATTGTAGATTGAATTGGGTAAATTGTTCTCATGATTTTTCTCCAGTTATACATACCAGTGCGACCATTTTTAAGAACAGCAAAAGCTCCCCCTACATAACGTCACAGCCTCCCTCCTAGATAATAAGATAATAGTAGCTCTCCCAAAATACTGTGTTCTACTCCTATTTTGTCAGACTTTACTTACTTCAATCTTAAGGATACAAAAAAATTAATTTTCTATTTGCGCTTTCTTAGTAAAATATTGTAAAGTATATGCCTTAATTGTAATAGGACCAATAATGGCTCCCCCTCTCCTCCAAATCACATAAGATATAGAATTTTGTGCGGTCAGGACTGCGCAAAAACTGTAACACTCTGTGTTAATTTCCATTGCACATCTGTCATTTTCTTTTTGTAAAATAAGAAATAACCCCCACAATTGACTCACCATGTTGTACCGTTCCCCCGTTAAATCTCTTTTGGAGTATTTTTGACTGTTGTCGATATGAAAAAAATTAATGTTTTTCATAAGTTCTTGGTCCCATTGTAAATTATAAATGTCGTGAGGTTTCTGTTCCTCTTATAGTTTGAATTGTTTCATAGGGATCAAATACAATTCCTTGATAATCAATAGGTGTCTCGCTCCTAATCAAACTTAATAAAAAGGTTTTGAACTATTTTGTTATTCAAGTCGTGTAATATAGTTTATACGTTTCTTTGTGCATTGTATCTCTAATTATTACTATAAAATATCTGCCTCGGGGGAGGAGGAGAACACAATCAAAAAATTAACCTAAATATATTGCACTCTCGTACTCCTTGTAGAGAGACTAGTTATTTAGTAAATTATTCACTTGTTTTGTTATTACTCGACATTAACAAAATCTAGAAGTGCATACAAATTCCCTTATTATTGCTCTGTTCCTCTTGTAGTTTGAATTGTTCTATAGGGATCAAATACAATTCCTTGATAATCAATACGTGCCTCCCCTTAATCAAACTTACTAAAAAGGTTTTTGAGCTATTTTCTTATTCAAGTCGTATAATATAGAGTATACATTCCTTTGTTCATAGCATTACTAATTATGACTACAAAATAATTACTCCCGCGAGGGAGGAGTGGAACACAATTAAACAATTAAATTTAATATATTGTACTCTCGTACTCCCTGTAGATAGACTATTTAGTAAATTATTCACTCGTTTCTGTTATTACTCGAAATTAACAAAATTTAGAAGTTTATATAAATTCCCTTATTATTGCTGTACTCCCCCCCCCCCAACAATTGGTATGACATGAAACATGAGAATCTGATCACCATGTCTCTGTTTCCATTTCGGATCTAAAAATTTTGTAGTAAAATAAAAAATGCGAATAATGTTGTTTTCCTTTGCCCCCCCCCTCGAATTTTCCCTGAAATATTTTGATATCTGGGCGGTACAACATAAGAAACCTACGATTATATTTCTGTGCCTACTGTAAATTGCATTTTCAAATAAAAGTGTCTTCATGGTGCTGTTTTTATTGTAAATTGACTAGTTTTCCAGAAATATAGTATACTTCTGTTATAACCGCCTCTCCCCTCCTCTTCTAACCAAAATTTGTCTAAAATGTTTCAGACTATGGTAGGATAATAATTCCTAATGTTGTGACTTCCCATTCTAGTTGGAATAATTTTGTAATATGCTTATAATAAATGTTGCCCCCTCCCCTTTCCTACTTCGTCTGAAATGTTTTTGCCTCCTCCCTCTCAGGGAAGCAAACATGGAAGTTGTTACGTTTATACATATAGTCCCACTTCATAATGAACAATTTGTAAACTATTCTCATGTAGTCTATTATAAATATAACATTAGATTCGCATTTTCTAGATCAGTGGTAGAAACAGTAATAAAAAATTTCTAATAATAAAGAAAATAACTTTAACAGCATCATGTTACTGTTTTCATTGTAGATTTTATGATTTTCTAGTAAAATAATGTTTTTACCACCCCCGCTCCTCCCCCGCAGTTACTTAACCAACATTTATGTATTTGGTTTTGGGTCTTAATTGAACACATTATTCATTTTTTTAATTAGTAAAATTTCTCTATATTGGTAAGACCCCTCCTAATTTACTTGACAACACTCTCACTGAAAATAATATGTTCTTAAATTTCTCATTTCTTAGTTCCGATTAGATCCCGAAGGGGTATGTTAGTTTTAAAGTCATAGCTGGGGCATTGTCCCCCTCTGTTCCCACCCAGAAAACTGATATTACGCTGTTGCGGTTATCAGCGATATTGTTATTGTGGTCTTGAATCAATTATTAATGTGAAATAATAATTGCTCGCTCTTGTAGTAATTTTAATTAAGACAATTATGGTTTTAACTTGGCGTACATTTTCCTTTAGTGAGACACCGACATGTTAATCATTCCTTGAACCCACGATCTACCTACTAAATTGTTAACTAATAATAGGTTTATTAATTAAGTGTCGGTTCAATGATTTGATTTTGAATGTTTCTCCTACTTTGCCATCCGATTATAAAGGCGAAGGCGTAACCCAACTTAGGTGGAGGAGC
Organism: Limonius californicus; assembly: GCA_014611495.1. Taxonomy (NCBI): domain Eukaryota; kingdom Metazoa; phylum Arthropoda; class Insecta; order Coleoptera; family Elateridae; genus Limonius; species Limonius californicus. Next base: position 12,482 of record JABXWE010055762.1, on the reverse strand, counting down.
TTAGCTGTTTCTCGACGGTTTTTGAAAAAAAATCACTTGTTTAATATATTTTCTTTGCAATCTACGTTGTTGCGGTGCAGTTTTTTAAGCTTCTGTAGAAGCCGCGTTTGAGCGATTTACTCCTTTGTTTGTTTTATAAATATTGTTGCATAAGTATATTTGTTTACTTTGTGTAATCCTACAACTTACTACTGTTTAGATTAAGATAACAAGCTTCAACTACGCGGGAAATTTATTAATTAAGCAAATAGTTACGCGATTTGCTTGAACAACACTGAATAATTTTCAATGGGCCTACACATCGTCGTCGGTGATACCTTTCAGGGCCAGAAAAACGTTTTTCTCCATAGCCTTTGTCAACTTTGGACATAGGCCTCCTCCATTGATTAGATGATTTTCTTAGATATATTAATTGAAAAAAAGTAATAGGGGTTTACCCTATTCTATATTTCGGTACACACTGTCAAAGGCGTATCCAGCTCAAAACGGAAGAGCTTCCTGAATCCAATTTCTTGGAGTCCTTGGGGGGGGGGATGCATTAATATACAATTACAAACGAAAAACACTATTTATTGAACAGTAGTTTACTACTACAGCTTCCAGTAATTATTCCTTGTTTGCGAAAACCAATTGACCATGAATGCTTAGCACTGCTAACCCATTTAACCTATTTTCACCAATAGTGCTTCTAAGGCATGTTTTAATTCGACGAAGGGTGCTGAATGAACGCTTTATAGTGCTTGTTGTGCAGAGTTGTGATAGCAAACTCAGTAGCGCCTTTCTAATAGTTGGAAAAAAAAATTCGCTCTGCTTTAAAACCTGAATGATATCTGGCGCTTCTTTTACCTTATTTCAATTTTGAACCATAGTTCCCTTTCTCCTTTGATGTCTTCCAAATTGTAAGAAGTTGCAAAAGATGAAGTACTTTCATTCCATTCCTCCAATGAAACATCTCTCCCGTTACTCGGATGGAAATGTATCAATGCAAATGTAGGCGATTTGTCTGCAGAAAATCTGACTTCTAAAGATGGTATGATGGAATCCAAGTAAGGAATTATTAGAAACCTTCTCCAAAATTCGGATGGATTTCCGACTGGAGGGTTGCTTCTATGCATTTGTCGGCCAGCAACGCGAGTGGCGGTTATATCAACATTCAAATGCTTTGCAATGTCGCCTGCTTCTTTCAAAACGTCAGCTGTGACGTTCTCCGCATCTTCCCGATGTTCTCTTAGCATGAGGAGAATAGTTTAAATGTGCTGGTTAGCTTTAACCATGTCAAGTGCCTTCAATTGAAGTGTATTTGCTACTAGTTCCAGTATAGAGGAATATTTTGTAGTTAATGCTACTGACACAACAAATGAAGATTTTGGGTGTGGATGGGTCATTCGCTAGCGACGGTATTAACAGCGAAAGCATATATGTATCTTGATATTTTTAGTAAAAAGTTGATATGTAATATATTTTGAAGTGGGCAATAGGTATTATTAAAATTTTGTTATTTATTTGAATTAGCATTAAAAGCTTAATATTGTTGTTTATACTACTACTATAACTATATTTTTAAAATAAAGAAGCTATAAAGCTCTGTGTTGGATTTTGATTTAACTGAATTAGGTTTCATGCTAGATTTGTTTTCTGTGTATTTTTTTGAAAATGAAAATTTGGACGAGGATTTAGGAAAATATGTAGTTGTGGATGGCCCATTCATAGCAACGGCATTAAGTTGTAACAGCAACATCAAACTGATAAAAAATCAATAACTTTTTATGATTTACTCTATTGATTATTTACTGTAGATTTTAAAAATGCGTAATTGTTATGAATACTTTTATTATTCATTTCAATTGATTTCAGCAACCTTGAAATTATTTACTGTAACCTTCGTAACCGTATCGACCAAAAAGAAGCTATAGGGCTTAGATGTTAGGTGGGACACCCTGTACTATTATTCAGTTCATTGGAACGCGATTTAACTGAAGTGGTTTTCATGATAGTTTTGTTTTCTGTGTATTTTTTGAAAATCTTGTTAGCTGAGAATTCGGAAAAGTATTAGGTTGTGAATGGCCCATTCATAGCAACGGTATTAAGTTGCAACAGAAAAATCAAACTGGCAAAAAATTAATAATTTTATGATTTATTTGATTGATTTTTTTAATGTGTACTTAAAGTAATTTATTGTAACCTGCGTAATCGTATTTCCTTCAACTCTATCAACAAAGGTCCTTCATGGTCGCAAAAAAATGTTAACATCACCTTGTCTGGAGAAGATTGTGCTTTAAACTTCTTCGGTGGTGGTGGTGAACTTGAATATTTCCACTGCATCGACGATAAATTCCTGGATGGCTCGTAGTAATGGCACCAAGTTTCGTCACCAGCAACTATTGACAGAAGAAAGTCATCCCCATTTTGCGTATAGTCTGCGAGGCGTTGCAGAGATAAGCCTATTCGCAAGCATTTTTGTTTATTAGACAAGAGCCGAGAAATCCATTTGAACAAACTTTGCTATAAACCAGATTTCGAACAATACTATGGACAGATCCTACACTTGCACCAACAATTTCTGAAATTTCTCTAATTGAAATTCGACGATTTTCTCTAATAAGGCCTTCCACACACGCCGTATTGTTTTCTGTTAATGCAGTACACCGTGCACCTGGTCGCGACTCATCCATAGTCCCCTCTTTTCCATTCTTAGCCGTAAAAGCAAAATCAAATTGGTATTAAAAAATGAATTGAAGAAATCAGTATATTTTAACTTCTTGTTGTTCTATATTGTTTTAATGACCTTCTCAAAAACAAATTAATAGAAGAATTGAACACTAAAAGTTTAAAATAGTATAGTATAGCTTTGTGTTTTTGGTGGAACATCCTGTACAATTATGCCTCGACTAATTCGGTTCATTGTATTCTGATTTACTTGAAGTAGGTAGTAATATTAATGCTGGTTTCTTGAAATTCTTGTTCGACGGATATTCAGGAAAATCGGCGTTAAATAAAAATGAATTAAAAAATTAGTAATTTCGATCATTGTCGCAAAATTTGTACAGCATATTAAAAAAAATGTTTCAATTTTACAGTGTCTATGAAATTATCATCGATAGCTTTAAATAATTTGTTGTAAGCTATATAATTGTTTCTTTTAAAATAGGAAAGCTATAAGATGAGAAATTTTTAGCGAGACAACCTCTACAGTTGTTTGGATGTGATCGTTTCGTGCTAATTTTGCCTTCTTTTTCTGTGTATTTTTTTTAAAACACAAAAATTCCTGTAGACTTTCACATTTTCTTCGCAAGAAGAATTTGTCGTACTATTTATGGTATGAGGAAACCAGTTACGTGTCAAGTTGAGTGTAATTTATCGCATATTAAGCTAACAAACATCCATGTTGTAAATTACATTTCTGTTTTATAAAATTCACAAAATACACACGACGGCTTGATAAAAAAATCCAAGCAACGTGTAGCTATCGGTCAACAAGTCCTACGAACGGTTTTGCATAAACCAAACAGCGAAAGCAACTTCTTGATTTATATTTAGGTATTCATAGGCCATTTGCATTGCAAACGGAAATTTATAGACCAGATATCGAAGGTACAAACGAGTGTTTACACATTTCACTTATCAGCGGGCTTATTTTCTAACAAGTTTTGGAAGGAAACGAGCCATTCCTTCCCAGATTGTTTTTAGATATACAAACATTAGGTTCTATTAGTTAGTGCTTGATTAAAATTAATAATTAGGGAAGAATTTATGCGTGTGTGGTTGCAAGAGAACCGGTCTAATAATTTCGGCGTGTTCGAACAAAAAAATCCAGTTTAATAACTACCAAAAAGGCAAGAACTCATTAAAAATAAATTTTCGAATCTAGTGGTCGTTACACAGCGGTGTCCATCAAAATTTAGTAAACAAACATGAATATTAAATACTTTCATTATTAACCATAGAAAAGTTTGATTTCGAGTGTTGTAGTTCGTTTTTTATTGGATTGGATACGTCAGCGCTATAGTTATTTAATAAGCCCAGCCCACTTTACCGTTTCATCTATATTTAAGATCGACTGAATCCGAAAAAAGGAGATTTCGTGTTTTCGATTAAAGTAATAGAATAGAATACTGAACGTTTAAGTATAAGTTGGCCCTGTCAGCTACTGCTTGGGTAGTTAATATTTTGTTCCGGTTAAATCAGGGGAATTATTTTGAACATGCATGTACAATTTTTATCTTATTATTAATGGCGAGCATCATTTAAAATGAATATGTTGAATGGTTTAAATTTAAAGGATTACGTAATTAATTACTGACCTACCGGGTCGCAGGACTTTATACAGACGTGGTCTGATAAATTAATAATGATTGTGAAAATATACGATTCTGAAATTTAGAGGATAATAAATGTATATCCATCAGATATTCAAGCGCCCAAAAGAGTTGATATACGAGGCTTGTTCAATTGAAACCCATCTTTGATCAACTTAGCCTTGAAAACAAATGCAATCATTTAAATGGCGTTTGCTAATGTTAGCAGTGTTTGTAAGCAACACGTTAATAAGTTTTTGGCGTTTGAATTTGATTCTAACTTGTAAAACTTAGATTTTGAAATGGCGTTTGTTGTTGAAAATCTATCGAAGTTTGATCAGCGTGCGGTCCTATAAGTTTTATGCGCTGAGGTATGCAGCCATTGCAGATTCATACGCGAATGCAGGAAGTGTATGGGAATGCGTGTATTGCGAATCCACCTGTGAAGGAATGGTGCCGAAAACTTAAGAAACGAATAGAGGGGACTATGGATGATCCGCGACCAGGTGCACGGTGTACTGCATTAACAGAAGACCTTATTAGAGAAAATCGTCAAATTTCAATTATAAAAATTTAAGAAATTGTTGGTGCGAGTGTAGGATCTGTCCATCGTATTGTTCATAATTTCGGTTACAGCAAAGTTTGTTCGCAATGGATTTCTCGTCGCTTGTCTAATGAACAAACATGCTTGCGAATAGCTTATCTCTGCAACACCTCACAGACTATAGGCAAAATGGTGATGACATTCTTCTGGCAATAGTAGCTGCTGCCGAAACTTGGTGCCATTACTACGAGCCATCCAGTAACTTATCGTCGATGCAGTGGAAACATTGAAGTTTATCACCACCGAAGACGTTTAAAGCACAACCTTCTGCAGGATTAGTATTTGTTTACTCTCTACAATTGCATCCCGTACCATATTCAGCAGGTACAAGCCCTTACTGTTTCTGATTATGCTTCAAGGATAGTGTTTTTTAGATTCATACAGAAGTTGCACAATCTCCAAACTTTACTGCCAGTGTTTTATTTACCGGTAAAGCTACTTTTAGGAGTAAAGCTAGCATTAATCTGCATATTAATCACGTTAGGGCTGACGACAATCCTCACGATGGTGTCGGGTAAAGATATCATCGTTTTTCGTTAAATGTTTGGCTGGATATTTTGGAAAATCGTAAATGCTAGTACCGGCATTTTTACTAAATCGTTTGATTGGTGATTTGTATCTTAATTTCTAGAATAAAACTTTACACTCGCTATTGTAAAATATGCCCCTGTGTGATAGGGTTCGTCTGTGGTTTATGCACGACAGGGCTCCACATTTTTCAATCAATGTTGAAAAATGGACAGAACGAGGGTCTAACTGCAGGGCCATCTAGATCGCTAGACTTTTGTATTTGGGTAAATGTTATATTAATTTACCCGTTTTTCACAATGATGCAATTTATTGATAAAATACATAATCTCTGAAACAGTTGGTTTGCTAACATATGTTGATTAAAACTTTTGTGTTTGGTTTGAGGAGTACTATAGGTACGTGGGTAAATTATTCGACCGTTTTTGTACAAGTCTTGTATAATGTTCTATGTTTAAGGAATTATTAATCGTCGGATTAATGCATTTTGTATTCTTTCAAACACTCCTATAGTGTAATATATAATATACGTGTAAATGCATCTTCGACCTTAGTTTTAACAACTTGTTCATAACCAATATTCACCATTGGCTCCATAAATAAAAATCGTGCAGGGTTAAATCAGGTGATCTGGAAGGCCATACAATTGGTCTACCGTTTTAGACTTCAATAAGAACTCCTAAGTTATGTAACTCGTGTAACCTCTTATCGAAACATTTTCAGACACTTTCTCAAATGAAGTTTTTTGATCCACTGGGTACTTCCCAACGCACTGTAGAAATTTTGCCTCATTTGAGATATAATATATAATATAATTATCAATTCGGAAATCTCTTCCAATAGCTTATACCCGAAATGTTTGTGCCATATTAAAAAAAAACGAAGCGTTACGATGTTCGAAAATTTCAACACTTGCTTAATTAAAACCGGTAAACAAAGAGACATTTGCTTTATGTTATTTGATATCCTTGAAATATGAGAATTTTAATGTATTTAGTATAAAAACATTTGTGCCAATGAAAGAAAATTTAATATTGCGTTGTAGCAGTGTATGAAAACTGCTTCTAGGCACGTTCCGAATCTTGTAAGATGGTGGAAATTTACAAAATTACTGAATTCTGCGCATCTTCGAAAATTTTGAGTGAAAATGACACGAATTTGAATCGGGAATTATGAAATATTGTTAATTGAACGCGCTTTTAAATATTTCTTCCCTGGCTTCCATCTTAAGCATACCAATTTTCTGATATGTTTAAACCAGTAGGTACATTCGTCCACACATTCGCGTTAGCGTCACGTGAACTTGAAGAGACCCAAATGTTCGCTTAAGTATATTCCTGGATTCTATAAAATTCTGAACATAACACAGATTGAATTTGGAATCATAACTAATTGAACACCCTGTAAATATTGTCTTATCACATAATTATCTCCAGCTTCCATCATAAATACAACTATATCATCCTTGTCCTATTGGACCATAACATTTGGCGTTGTGATCATGGGATTTTAGAATTCACCGTTCTAGTTGATTTTTGTGATAACTTTTCCGAAAATTAACCATTATTGTACTGTAGAAATTGAAATTTTAAAAATCTAGAATATACATATTTTTGCATTTATTATTTCCAGAGAAACCGAATTAAATATCAAATTTTCTGCATATTCCACCTATATCAATTTTAATTTGTTTTTCTTAGTACATAAAGGAGCGGAATAGATTGTTCTATTCGCGTTGACACCTGGTACAATAAGCTATTTAATTAATCTAAACCAATTTATAATTTCTAGTCTGATATTTATGAGTATCCTCATGAAATTGGTTGAGGTAATCGATAATTTTATTGTTAATTATATTTTAAATTAAAACCCTACTATTGAAATAAGTCCTTTGTGTAACGTTGAGCCAATTGCAATATTTCTATTATTAAAGAAACCCTCGTTGGTTCACGGCCTATTAATCTAATTTTGCATTGCATAAATCTTTAGTTGCGAAGAATAAAGCTCGGACAGAAAAATTAAAATATGGCATTATAATGGTTCTGGTGGGATGAAATTCGCACTCAATCGAACAAGTGCTTGAAAAGCTTCTCTAGCGGGTTTCAAAGAATTTTAGTAGCAAACAACTCTCACAGCATGACAGCTCAGCAATTTCTATTCTATTTATACTTAAGGAAAACAGTCATGGTACAAAAAAACTCAGCAGGGTTTTCATAAAAGTTTTCACTAAATCACTATCTATGTTATAAATTCGCCAGATCTAGTGAAATTTCACTAGACTTGGCAACGCTGCTGTCGTAGCAAAGGTTTAGACCAGAATGCCAGAAATTTAAAATTAATTTTCTAATGAGTGAAAAGGAGATATTAAATATCCATAGGAAAGTGTTTCCAGCGGTTTTAAAGAACCTTAGTAGTAAATTACTATAATAGCAAGAAAAACAGTCATGTTACAAAAACTCGTTAGATATAAGAGTTTTCATTAACGTTTTCTTTAAATCACTATATTGGCTATGAAATTCCTAGATCTAGTGAAATTTCATTAGACCTAGTAACACTGCATTGATAGAAAACGTCTGTTTAGGCCAGATTTTTTAACTTTATATTATATTATATTATAAAATATAAATATCAAAAAGTATCTCCTGCGGTTTTCAAAGAACCATAGTAGCAGATGACTGTTATAGCATGACAGCGTGGGGATTCATGTTTAAGCACAACAGTCATGTTACAAAAATCACTAGATGTAAGGGTTTTCATAAACATTCAAATCATTAGCTTGTCTATACATTCACTAGATCTAGTGGAATTTTGGTAGACCTGGCAACACTGCTTAGATGGAAAACTGCTGTTGAATTATAGACGTTTAGACCAGAATACTAGATTTTTAAATTTATATTTTAAACAGCGAAATCGAAGTATAGAAATGTGAATAACACAGTGTCTCCAGCAAACGACTGTTATAGTACGACAGAGTGGTTATTTATGTTTAAGGAAAATAGTCATGTTACAAAAATTCGCTAGATATAAAGGTTTTCGTAAACATTTAAATCACGAGACTGGCTGTAAATTCACTAGATCTAGTGGAATTTCAGTAGACCTGGCAACACTGCATAGACAGAAAACTTCTGTTGCATTGTAGACGATTAGACCAGAATGCCAGATTTTTTAAATTTATAGTTTATACGGCGAAATCGAAGTATAAAATATGAATAAGAAAGTGTCTCCGGCAATTTTCAATGAACCTTAGTAGCAAACGACTGCTATAGCACGACAGAGTGGTGATTTATGTTTAAGGAAAATAATCATGTTACAAAAATTCACTAAATATAAGAGTTTTCATAAACATTTAAATCACTAGATTGGCTATAAATTCATTAGATCTAGCAGAATTTCAGTAGACCCGGCAACACTTCGGTTGAATTTTAGATGTTCAGACCAGAATGCCAGATTTTTAAAATTTATATTTTAAGCTGCGTAAACGAAGTATAAAATATGAATAATTAAGTGTCTCCAGTGGTTTAAATCATTTAAATCACTAGATTGGTTGTAAATTCACTAGATCTAGGAAATTTCACTAGACCTGGCGTGTTGCAGTGATAGCAAACTTCTGTTGACTTGTAGACGTTTTACGCTGGAATGCCAGATTTTTTAAATTTATATTTTAAACAGCGAAAACGAAGTATAAAATATGAATAACAAAGTGTCTCCAGTGGTTTTCAAAGAACCTTAGTAGCAAATAACTGTCATAGCATGAATACAAATCAATTCAAGCAGAAGCCTTTGCGTAGGAGGTTGGCTTTATAATTCAAATTTGTTATTATTCAAAAGAAGGAACAAGAACGCGAATTGGATGGGACATCTTGATTTTTCCTAAACTATTTTTGATTTATTAGTTCTATTCGGCATGGCCAGCGGGACCATAAATAACGGGTTCTATAAACTCATGTTTCGATCAAGTCAGCCTTCTTATTACCGGCACTTACCAGTTTGGTTGCGTGTGTGGCATGCATAGATTTTTTTTCAATTGGCCAATCATCCCGGTTAATTAAGATCTGTTGCTTTGCTCACCATTGCCTATTAATTTGTTCTAAGATTCTTTGTTTCAAGTTGCTCTTAATAACGCAATTAGAGCTTTTTAAACCTGTTTTACTAGCGAAAGAAGGAAAAACTGTTCCGCTGGAATGTAGCTCGAAGTGGAAGTTCAAACGGTTCAAGTATGTAAGAAGCCACTGAATCATAATTTGATAAACTGCGCTTCTTGCTGGTTTGTTTATTATGGCTTGAATTACGCTTAAACAGAAACATTGCCCTTTTGAATTAATTGCGCCCGGACAGCTCATAGAACGTGACTAACCTAAGCAAAAGCGTTCAGTTCTGGCTAGAAGTGGCGAAAAACGTTACTTCTGGGAACGTTTCAAACCGAAATGAGCATTTACGGTTGTGGTTTGCTATCTAGAAAATTGTGGTAAATTGCAGTTCGTGTGTCGATGAGAGAGAAATGCGCTGGACGAACCCACAAAGGAATTACAAATCGCATTTCTGGGTAATTGTGATAGCTTTTCCGGGCAATTTCTGCCTTTGTTTTACTTGATTTTAGTGTTTGACTTTGGCTTGAACTTTAAAACGTGCAATTTTTTACAGAGACGTTCAAATTCTACAAGTTAAACGTTAGAATAGTTCATATAAATATTGGTTGCCGAGTTACAACCTTCTGAGTAGTTTCCCTAACCTTTAATTTTCCTGAATAGTTTACACATTTTGAAGAAAACTGCGGTTTTTGAAAATTGGTTTTTAAAAGTTGGTCTTCTTTAAATATTTTGAAAAAGGAGGGGCCTCTTCGAAAAATACTTTTGTATGGTTGATGGAAATCCATAATAAGCAATCCTTTATAAACAGATATGGATTAAACAGTTATCGTAATTGGCTGAATAATGATTAATCAGTTAATTATTCGGACAATGAAATAATAAATTAATCAGAAAATCAATTAATTCATTTTAGGTTTATCAATGGCCCATAATTTATTTAATCCAATCGAATGGTCAATAAAATTGCTGTAATTAGGTTTGTGTTCAATCATTATCAATCACTATAGCAATTATTTGATATAAAACAATCAATTAATGGAGTATTTATTATTAAGTTGCCAGGTTAATAGACTATTTTACTAAATTGATTAAATATGTATTACTATTTCTTTATTTAAAATTATATTATTTGAATAATCATTAAATATATGACTAACACAAGTTTTATAAAACAAATTTTTCTTAAAGATTGAATTATTTCTCAAGTGGTTCGACGAAACCGTTTTCAACAAGAACGCTTTCTCTATACATTTTAGTACGGATGATAAGCTCCGTAATATCCATTCTGTACGTATGTAGAAATAAATAATCGACAATCATTTATAAAAAATTGTAATTGGTTGAAAAATCAACAAATTACGCAATGTATTAATCGAACAATCGGATACGAAATAAGTCAACCATTGAAAAATAATTAACAAAATCAATTAATCAGATAATCAATCCATTAATTCTACGTTAATTGATTGTTGATAGTTTAATAAATTCAATCAAATGCTAAATAACACAATTATAGCCGTAGGTTTTTTGTTTTAATTATTGCTTGTTACTGTTAAATACTGGTTAAATATTGGATTTTTCAGTTATCTTATAAATCAATTAATTGGGCATTTAACGTTTATTAGCGGAAGGGATAAGTTCAACTTTTTTATGGATTATTTAATTATATACTTTTGTCGTGTTAATTATCAAAAACCAATCAAATTCATATTTTGTTCAATTCAATCAAATGCTCGAAAAAATAAATTGGTTTATTTCCTTATTTGTTAATCATTGTCGAATTGTTCAATTACTTGCTTAGATATACAGTGAGACCTCCCATTACGGGCACTCCCTATAAGCGGACACTTCCTATAAACGGACACATTTCGTAGAACCAATGTTCTGCTATTATTAACACATGTTAAATAGCCTCTTTTAACCGGACCCTCTAATACACGGACACGGACAGTTCATAAGTCTCATTTTTAGGAAAAATTGCCCCCCTTAACCGGACATCTAATTTGCGCATATTACATTATATCATCGTCCCGGTGAAATTTAATACTAGTACTTCCTGTTATAAATATTTGAGCCTTATCACGGTTTTCGCAGAACTAATTTCAACGTTGTATTTCTTTACTGTAGTTTGTTTGTAAAATGCAGAACTTGTTGATTTATGAGTTTTATAAATTCGGACTTATATTAAGCAGTTTAACTGCGGTGTTCGTAGGCAATAATTATTTATAATTATAATTATTGTAGTTATGTTCAATAATATACACGTTTCTGCATGTTTTAATAATTTTTGTGTTCTCTCTTAAACGGACACTTCCTATACCCGGACATGATTGTTTCTTTTAAGCGGACGCCTCCAATAAACGGACAAAAAGTGTGGAACCATCGGTGTCCGCTTATTGGAGACTTCACTGTATATTTATTTAAAAAAAAACTGTCTTTTGCAGTAAGCTTACTAAATTCTGAATACAACAGTATTTTATGTTTAATTTTGCTTGAAAAATAAGGTCGTCATATATAACATTATATGTATATTATATGAGCCCACAACTGTTGAAAAAAAAACAAAAGTGCTATTTGGCAATACATTACTTACCAGAAAACAAAAACACTCAAAGAATGATTACTAATGTAATGATTTCCAATATCCATCCCATCCCATTTATGGTAGTCACTTCAATTTTATGCACTACGTATTGAATAAATCCCAAACAACTAAATTTAATATTGTAAGGTCTAGCGATCTTAATATTTTGCAAAAAAACATAAGAACATTAAAAATATTTTTGCGTTTACTGCTTCTTTGTTTTTCTACAGATAATAAAACAAAATTTTTCAATCGGTGAATTCTGAAACATTTAAGTCATCCATAGCGGATGTAAAAAAATTTGAGTTCTTTATTTATAAACATAAAAGAATTAATTTTTTTCAATTTAAAATATACATATATACAGAGAGAGAGAGAGAGAG
>JABXWE010055590.1:0-10662 GCA_014611495.1 Limonius californicus | reverse complement strand
AATGCGAAAGCGGTTCCAGGGGGGGCGGCAGTAGTGTGAATGTCAAAAAAGAACGAATAGAGAGAATATTTTACCCTAAAAAAAGCGGTTCGTCGTAACTCAAAAACAGACGAAACTATACGTAAATCAGTATGTATATAAGAATTTCATAAAATATTATTTTTAAAAGAAAGGATCAGTCTCTCTCATATTTTGTGTCGGTCTGTATAAAAAGGTTTGTTACACGAGAGGTCATCATAATAGATTTATTTGTGAATCTGTTTTTATTAATAATATAAATTAAGATCTAAATACATAGTTAATTAGAATAAAATCAAACATAGGTTGAACTTATTTTATACTAAACAGTAATCCTAGCTCATACAGGGTGGGGCATAACTCCAGGAATAATAATAATAATAATAATAACCCATAGTTTATTATAGTTGATACTCAACATGGGGCGTTTCTGCTTCCTGATTATACAACCGAGGAAGTGGCTGCATAGTAAATATATTACTTTCATTGCCGCGGCTTGTATTGTCCGTGTTTATTCCTCGTTCTGCAGTTGTGGCGCCTGGAAATTCATCGTGACTTCGGCGCCTCCATTTTCTTATTACTACCATTCCAAAAATGGATCCAATCAGTATAATGCCCACTGCAGCGCCTATTCCAATGGCTGCATAATTGGGACCTGAAATTTAATTAATACCATGAAAGAAAACTTAATAACACAATTGATAAAGAGAAGCTTTGCTGATATTCTCCGACTTCTAGTCTATTGCAGACAACGAATTATTTTGATTATACGAGATGTGATCAAATAATATGATGAATAATTATTTAGTCTTTTTTCAAGTAGTCTCCTTGGTTCCCTACACACTCATTCCAACGTTCTTGTTGTTCCTGAATCTAATTCAGAAAATCATGTTTCTAAAGTTTTCTTAGTGGCTTTGTCGTGGCTACTTAACTCCTTGGCAGTCGAAAGGGGTAGGATCAGGTGAATACGGCGGATGCGGGCACGAAGTGCTGCGCGGTCATTCACCATATTATTTGATCAGATCTCGTATTTAACTTAAACGATAGACTGTAAAGCAGCCTCAATATAATGTATTACCGACGTCTGTAACTTCCAACAGCATCCTTGCCGACACTTCGCCATATTGTATACTGGAGATAATTTCTGTTACACACGTCCAGTATCCATTATCCATTGCTTTAATTTTCAAAATTTTTATTCCACAATCACCATAGGATAAACCTCTTCCATAGTAGCTTATGCTATAAAAATCACTTAATGTAACACAACTTTAGTTGCCGAATAAGTTACTTACGTGCTTGAATTTTTATATTCATGTATTTGGTATCCCCTGCCACTAGGAGAAACAAATCGGCAGTATCCAAGTGGAAGACCACCCGAACTACACATTAGTTCGACACTGTCATCAGTGTCGGCTTCGACGAATTTAGAGTACTGCAGAATTTCAGCAACGGTCACCTATTAATTTTTACTTGAATTAATAATATGTTTTTAAGTCAGAGGTGCGTAACAAGTATAAATATATATATATATATATATATATATAAAGACGCGCTGAATTAATTCAGAGAAAGTACAGACATAGGTAAACAAATATAAGGGGAGAAAGTGGATATGTTGAGATACGCAGATGACATCTCATTGTTAGCAGAAAATGATGAAGACTTTGAAAGTGCACTGAATTAAATGGAAAACATACTACAAGGCGGATATAGATTCAGAATAAACAAAACTAAGGATAAAAGTTATGACCTGAGGAAAATCTGTAGAAGGTTGATTCGAAACATGGCCACAAATTGGGGAGACCTACATCCAGAAATGGATTGAAGAGGGCTGATGATGATGGTGATGATGATGAACCACCCTATTCAAGAGGTCAATGAATTCTGTTACCTCGGCAGTAAAATTACGAAAGACGGGAGGAGTAGAAATGAAATTGACAGCAGAATATAATAGAAAATAAAAGCGTTGTATGCGAAAAATAGGCTTCTGACTTCAACAAAGATACACCTTGAAAGAAGGAAATAGTTTGTGAAAACATACGTATATAGCATTGTCTTATACGAATGTGAAGCATGGAATGTGTCAATGGCCGAAATGAAAAAAAAATGGAAACATTTGAAATGTGGTATTGGAGGAGGATGGATGAAAAAAGTATCTATAAAGAGAAAATGAGAAGAACGCAAGAAGAAAAAGATCTATGGAAAAGTATAAGGAAAAGACGTAATCAACTGAGAGGCCATATTCTGCGACACGAGGGACTGGTGAATACAATCATTGAAGGAAGAACCGAGGGATGTAATTCTAGGGGAAAACCGAGATTACAGTATATGCAGTTAAAAAGGTTAGTTAGTCATGAGAAGAAACGGATGGAGAGCTACAACAAACCAATCTGCGGATTAAAGATCACAACATTGAGAGCGAGCGATAGAGTAGCTGGATATATCCTAAAAGATTATGAGATGATCGAGAATATTTGATATATTTAAACTCAACAAGAAAATAATAGACTACAGAGACCAATAGAAATATCACCTCAACAGAATGCTTGACGATAGTTTATCACGAATATATTACAACAGGGAAAAGAAAATCTGGCAGACCGAAGAAGAGACGGGCGGAGCAGGAATAAGCTTTCGTAGTATTGTAACGGACAAATTCCAAGACATGAATAAAGAAAAAGAAGAAGACTAACTTCTTTTGGGGCAATCCTTTTAAATTGTGTATTGTTTAGCAGTTAGGCAAAATTTTCAAACAATGGTGACGGGAATTGGTATAAATCTCACAAGAGAATCCGCCCTGGATACGGGTTGCCCATTTGCCGAGTTTTTTATGTAGGTGTTTGGTGTGGCATACGAGGTAACCATATTATTGGATTACACTCCTTGCTTGAAAATTTAACTGAGCAATGTTACTTAGATTTCCTACATACCACTCTACTAGGGTGGTCCGAAGACGTGGAACTCAATGTATGACAACAGCTTTGCTATCAACACAATGTTTTCCTGCTCATTATAATTGGATTGTTAAGAATTACTATATTTGGATGAAATTGGATTGGAACCGGAACTGAGTATCCATGGCCACCAAGATGTTGCGGTATGTATCTTTCGATGTTGTTTGACTAGGCAATAGTGCCCATTCATGTCTTGATCTCAACGGGCAAACAGCGGGGTTGCTTTGCAGAAATCCAAGATACTGCTTATTGACAGCTCGTTTATGTCACTAGGGTTCGGAAATTCAAGCTCCAAGTGCGCATCTACCATAGACAGCGTCGAGCGGTGTTCCCAACGCCAATAGTAGTTATGTAGATGTTTGTTCAAAGTGTCTATTCAGAAGGCTGACCGTCATCTCGAGATTGTCTCTGATCAAATTTAGCAGTTCTTTAGATGCTTTAGGCGAAGGGCTCTTGAAAAGTTGTCTCACTTGCCTATAACGTTGAGGTTCCCAGTAACGAAAATGTTTTCTAATGAGATCCTGTTGAATCTCAGGTATTATGATGTTGGCGGTAACTCCAACTGCAGGTTCTGCTCAGAGAAGTATCTACAATGTCCTGGTACCCAGTGTAGCACTACGATGCTGGACGATGCCAGTTTCTGTAGAGACGACCAACACTCATGCACTAACCTTGAGGTTAGGCGGTTTGGCTGTCGATGTAAATATTGATGATTTTATTTAAGGAGAGATCTATGTTTTCTTTGGCACAGGTTAGAAGTGCACAGAATTCTGCTCGAAAGATCGTAGCAGATGTTCCCAAGGAACGAGTTAACTTGGTTCTGGGACTGTGGCCCCTCTCGGAGCCATATGTGTACCATGTAGGCCCGTTGAATGAAATTAACCTCTTTTTGTTCGGCTCCCAGTCCTACCTAGAGTGGTATAGGACCAACAATCTTCTCCCAAACATGTACCTTGAGGTCTGAGTACATTGTTGAGGAGCGTATGGTGTACCTTATAGAAGCGAGCACCATGCTATGGCCATGGGTGGGTGTCCCAGATCTCCAGTTGCCGGTTCGCAATACCCTTTGTGTGACTGTTTCAGCTTCTGCTACTACTAAAAGATGTAGAGGGGGAGTCCAAGAAGTACTCCTAGTGCCGCCGTTGGCGTAGTCATAATACCAGTAACGTTGTTGCTAGAGTTGCGATGTAACTCCGCTAAAGTTTTCTTTGGAGTACAATTAAAGAGATATACAAAACTTTCGTAGTAAATGAGCATAATTTACAATTACAAATGGAACCTGACACCTGACCCTCAACTCCGAAGATTGTTTTTAAAACGAATTAAAAGACGCGTGAAAGTGGATGGAGGCTATGTTAATCATTTAGAGCTATTGAATTAATAAAAACTTTGGTTGTTTGTCAATTGTTAGTTCTTACTACAGTACACCACTTACCTATTTCCAGGTCAATATGCTGACGGATTGGCTTTATTTAATATCACACAAATATTTCAAACTACATCTTTCTGATAAAAGATTTATATTGATGAAATAGACGAATTTCGTATTAGTTAAAGCCTAGCTACCATTCATATTAAGTGATATATCTTACCTCAGTAATTATTTCATCATCAGGTTCACCAGTAGTTCGTCCAAAAAAGCAAACCCATGTACCATTATCAGAAGGAGTTACACTGTTAATTTTTATTGTACATTGTCCTAAACGTATCTGATTTGGGTTTTTGCTTTCATATCTGGTACCATTAGGAGCTTGAATGCGACAGTACTCAGTAAAGTACGGTACTTCACAATATATTTTAAGTGTTGCGTTTAGTTGAGTAGTCACCTGCGAGTATTTTGGATACTCAGCATCTGAAAGCGTATGCGGTATAGTTTCATGTAAAATGTTGGAGGAAAACCTTACCTGGTACTTCGCCGACAATAATCGCACTGCCTGTAGGGTCCTGGTACGATATTCCAATTTCACATAGCCACCTGCCCTTTTCAAACTCTTGTAATGGTTTTTTAATCTACAAAGGCAGACATATACACATTTATTTATTGTTTTAGTGATAAAGAAATAGTAGGAAAGAAGTAAAGTCGATATATTATTTTCATTTACCTGCAACGAACACACACCCTTGCGCACATCCGTTCCAAGTGAAAGGTACCGGTCAGTAGCAGTGTATGGTTCAAGTATAAATAGTCGTTGATCAGGTGCTATCATTTTGCAATATTGTACGGTGCTTCCGACATTGACTGTTTTACATCCCATGGTTAAGTAGGTATCAGTTTCATAGTTCCATGAGTCTATTGTTTCAGGATCTAAGTAATAAATATATCAATATTGATTTAAGTGTTAAGGTACATAATAAAGTACTGTCATATATAATGGGTTTATTAATACAACGTTACGTGCAAAATTTAGAATGAAAAATCTAAAATCGTTAATCCGCCTACTGTCCAAAAAGCTCAGCAATAGGTTTCGGAATCTGGACGGAAAACAAAGCAGACGAAAATGGCAACAAAAAAGTACCTTAAGAGTGCGAACGTGGAACAGAGTTTAACAATAAAAGAGGAAGGCAGTAATAAAGAAAATTCCAAAGTTGAATCTTGATATCAGGAACAAAGAAAAAGGAAGTAAACCAAGAGGCATATATGGAAGTTTCTTTCACGTATAATGTGGATTAGCGAAAAGTGGAGTGTCAATATTCGTCTGGTTTTAGCGTATTTGAATTTGAAAGTTTGATAGATTCATTTCATTATTTCAATTCGAAAATAGCACATTTTACACCTTTCGGTTATTCCGAGAGTTATTGCATGGTTCGTGTGTTTACATTGGCGGGCGTGGCGAGTAGTTCTCGAGGCGAGCAGGACGCAGTTTTCGAGGTAATTCCAGGAATTTTCTTCGGATATGCATCCAGTCTGTCGTTGGGAGCCGACTCCGGATGGCTTGTTTTCCACTTTGACAAAGGAGCCTTACCTAGTCGCGTGTAGGCGTTTTATGCTGAGTGAAAATAGGAAGAGATTAGCGCTACTGTTGTAATTTATTTTTCGTACCGTTGGTCTTGCAATAAAACTTGACAATAAAGTCGGATTACACATAAACAAGAATCAATAACTAAGTTGAGATTATCCGTGAGGTTTTCCTTATCTGATAAAATTAACCCCGTTACACCGTTACCTCGTTTAACACTTTCGTGAAGGTTTACCGTTCCAGCAAAATTTCTGAGGTTCAGTTTAGCGTTTTTTGTTGTTTCGGAAAAAAGCCCTTATTGCGCAACCTGACGTAACACCCGATCTTCGTCATTTCTTTGAGGCTGTCACTAACGTCCAGCCCAGTCGCCGTCTTTTTTTCTCTTGGGTTGGAACCATTTTGGTTTCCTGTGCCCTGTCACCGAATTGCGGTAAGTACTATCTATATCTTCAGTTATTAGTGGAGATTGTAAGCAGTGATTCTCTGTTTATAAAAAATTCTAATTTTTGAAAAGCAGAAGTAGATTTCTGTAATGAAATAAAGCAACCTTTTGTTGTCAATTGTGTAGCAATTTATTAATTAATTTTACGGAAACGCTGCTCACCCTCTCTCCACTACACCTTATGATGAAGTCACAGGCTCTGGTAGAGGCCTACAGGGTAAAACTCAATGGATATATGAGGATCTTCCCCAAAAGAGCAAACCATACCGAAATATTCAGAGCGATTAATGAAATTAGTATCATAATATTGCACTCAGATAGAATCAGCGTTGCTTACGACTTCCGGAAGCCTTTCATGGTAACAGAGACAACTGGTGTACAGACGGATCAAAAATAAATACCGGCATGAGAGCAAGCTACAGTAGGGGGAGGCTACAGCATTAACCTGGGATCCTTCACTACTATCTTCCGAGCTGAAACCATAGCCATAACATCTTGAGTGCAGACGATAATAATCAAAAGTTTACAACACAAAATTATCTACATCATATTTAACAGTCAAGCTGCCCTGAAAGCTCTACAGAGCGTGGCATTGCGCTCCATGGGTGTAAAGAATGCCTCGAAATACTAATTGGCAGAACATAATAGAATAAGTCTGGAAGGTTTGAGGGCAACGAAAAGGCAGATAAACTAGCGAAAAAGGGCGCGGAAGAGCCATTGATGGACCCGAGGCCCTCCTGTAGGATAGCATACCTATTAGACCGCAAGGAGATCAGACACAAGAAATATTGGAAAGAGATCTCTGGACTGAGGAAATCCAGCCTCTTCATGGCTAAATCCAAAGCGCTTCTGCAACTGAGTAGAAAACAAACAAGGATTGCAATTGAACCCATTGCGGCCTCGATAAGCAGTTTAATATCATAGGAATGGTAGAAATTCTCTCATGCAGATTTTGCTGAGAGGAAGATGAAACATCGGTACATATGTAGATATGTATATGTTATGTGATTGATCACCGTTGGGAACCAAGCGATACCGACACTATGGGATGCACTTTTTAATACCCGATGAGAAAAAGAAAGCACCCATCAGTACCATGCTTAACTTTTTTAGGGATTCACAGATGATGGAGTGAGTACATAGGAGGTACACTAAGCCAGTGAGCTTAAGTACGGTGGGCTTGAATCACACCCTATAAGATTTTAATAATAATAATAATAATCCATTTTAGTGAATACATTTAATACACAATTATCGACTTTGGATAGAAGACAGGAGGAAATGGACATTTCGACAAACAGAATGCAAAGCAAGTAATCACATGCCTATAGGAATGTTTGCTTGTACAAGAAAAAACACCTCAAAACCGAGCAGAGAATGTGGAAAATCAAATGGAAGAACGAGCAGATCAGAGGATAGTAAGAAAACGCCAAATAAAACAGGAGGAAACAGTACATAACATTATAGAAGTCACCAAACAAGAGATAAAAGACGCAATTTAGACTCTTAAAAACAGGAAGTCCTCTGGATTAGACGAAATAAACAATGAGCTACTAAAATACGGAGGAAACGCTCTGGTGGAAGAACTTCAACTCATGCAGAAAATTATTGACGACGGTAGCATATCCAAAGAAAGGATATCGAGCATCGCCATACTTGTATTTAAGAAAGCTGACAATAAGAAGGCCTACAGAACTACAAAGGAATAACACTGTTGAGCGCAGTACTGAAATTGCTAAGAAAAATCATCTTACATATCTACTAATACACATAATAAACAAAATAAACAACAATACAACTACAAAAGTAATGGTAAATGGAGAACTAAGGAAATTCCCATGTTTTCCTGTATAAGGCAGGATGACTCGGAATAAATATCGATGGTACATACTTGAGCCACCTACGTTTTGCCGAAGATATCGTTCTTATAAGCAATGGCCCCCAAGAACTAAAAGATATGCTAAAAGATCTGAATCTAGCATCTCGAGAAATAGGTCTACACACGAATCTGGGAAAAACATACTTAAACAATATCTTAATCGAGTAAGTAAATAAATATATCTATCTCGGACACGAAATCAGACTGCGCAAAGACAATCAGTCAGCAGAAATAGCGAGAAGAGTTGGTCTAGATTAGGAAGCCTTCGGTAGACTTAGACATATATTTAAAATCAACCAGATTTCTATGAACTTGAAGAAAAAAGTGTTTCACACCTGTATCTTGCCAATGGCAACATATGGACTGGAAACAATGACCTTTACAGTTGAAAGCGTGCATCGTTTAAAAGTTATGCAGAGAGCGATGTTGGGAATATCTTTGAGAGATCGTATCAGAAACAAAGATATGAGCTAAATGCTAGCTAAATGTATCGCACACATGAAGTGGAGTAGGGTTGGTCATGTCGCGAGACAAGATAAAGAAGGATGGACATCAAAAGTAGTTTTTTGGAGACCTCGACAAACTAGAAGATGTAGAGGGCGACCACAGAAACGGTGGCTCGACGACGTCAAGAAAATAGCAGGTAGAGACTGGCATCATAAAGCCAGAGATCTTGCGGTTTGGAAGAGTTTAAGGGAGTCCTACATCCAGGAGTGGACGAAGAGAGGCTGAAGCAGAAGAAGAAGTCATAGGTAATTGTGGGATATAGCTTGGAAGAACAAACATATATCAGTAGAAAGTAAATTCATAATTTACGAAACGTCAGTGTGGCCAATAATGACGTATGCAGCTGAAACCAGGGCAAAAACACAAAGGACGAAACAACAACTACAAACAGCAGAAATGAAAATACTAAAACAGATAGACTAGATTATATAGAATAAGCAACATCGAAATACGTGACCAATGCCAAATTCAAGACAAACATATGTTTGTAAAAAAAAACGCCGGAAAGAATGGAATTAACACGTAACGAAATGTGATAATCAAAGATTATTAAAAATTACGCGCGACCTTAATCCGCAATGCAAACGACATCCAGGAAGACCACCAAAACGCTGAAAGCAAAGCTGAATCGCCACTTGAAGAAGTTTAATAAAGCCTGAACAATGAGTATAACACTGAGGCACTTCTACCATAATATGGAACAGATGAAAATGAGGAAGTTGTACGGGAGAAGGTTATAGGGCTGGAAGAGACGAAAACGGTATTAAATCAAAGCAAGAATAATAAAACAGCAAGCCCAAGAAATATAGGGATGGAGCTATTGAATTATGCAGAAATATTAACATCATTTCAGACATCAGAAAGAGTTGAAAATATAACAGAAAAATAAGATATCACATATGACATACTGTATACCAGAACTACTGAAGAAGCAGTATATTACCGTCGATGGTTAGATTGTTCCGAAAATTAATAAACGTTAAAATAGAAGAGTATGAGGAAGAGTGTAGTAAAGAACAATTTAATATTAATTAGAACATGTATAGATAACATTCCGACGGGGGAGTTTGAACCCCTACAGGGCGCATCCTCAGTTAGGGGATTGGCCCATCAGATATGATGGGTAGGAGGAAAGTAAAATACTTCCCGCAGACCAACAGGCAAGCAAAAGTTTAATGGTGTGCAATATATTTAAGAACAAAATTTAATTAAAATGATTAAAAATATCCAAAACGGAAATTAACATTTCTATAGAAATATTCATTAAAACTTGAAAAACAATTTCCACATACATTAATACCTAGAAGATGAAATGGTCTACTGCTTTCGCAGAAGGAATAACACTGTAAAAACTATTAATTATAAAAAAATATTTACTTTTACCAACGAACTCAATCCTATATTCCACACTTTCCATTGCAGTTTTGCCACCAACGTAGCATTTCCACACGCCAGCGTCATTCATTGAAAAAGAAGCTACAGTGTATCGGCAGTCGTTTGTTTCCACTAGTTCTCCACGAGGATTGAACATAGAGCATAGATAATTAGCAGCTGGAGTAAGTCCGCATGGAATTACAACTTCATGTCCCCAAAACACTGTTCTTTTGGAATGGGTATTCTCCGGAATAGGAGTTGCTGCATTTATTAAGTGTTAACACCATATTTTCTCCAGTTTAGACGAATCATATTAAATATTTCCTTGTTTGCTGATTGGGAAGTACTTCCCAATTAGTAAACAGGGAAACTAATTTTAATATAATTTGACTAAATTACGGAAGTATTTCACAACAATGAAATAAAGCAACTAATTTTACTATAATTAGACTAAACCATGAAGTACTTCCCAACTACGAAACACGGGAACTAATTTTAATATAATTTCACTAACCTATGGTACTAAGT